>JAHWFP010108733.1:75072-153450 GCA_023313725.1 Lithobius niger | reverse complement strand
CCCCCCCCCCCCCCCCCAACAAAATAAAAATAAAACAAAGCTTGGAAACCTGTATTGTTGTTTAACTAAAATTAAACTAAATAACCAATATTTACATTTCCAAAGATAAACTTAAATTGAACCGCAAATTATTTAAAAAAAAAATTAAAGCATTAAGAACGATCGTTGTTGATATTCGGCAAAGTCCGAAAACATTATCGGGGGAAAAATATGCTAACACCTTTCAAACTTCACCTATAAATTCATCGAATCGTAACAGACTAGTAGTAAACACCGGGTACCCGTTTTTCCCGTCTATTTGATCAGTCGATGCGGGAAGTAAATATTGCAGTAGGCCTAATCGTAACATTTTTTTTATTTACCTTGATTATTATTTTTGTTGTAGGTGTCGTCAAAACTCACGTTAAATTACTTTTGTGTGATGAAAATAGCACGTGGTTTAAGTGATCGTGACACATTAATCACGGAACAACATGCGGCCGTCATCTTGTCGCGTTTGAACGCTGGAAATTCCGGGGAAATCCCCTTTCCGGCTGCCATCGATGTTGACATTAATTTCAACGAATAAACTGCTCCGTTTCAACCGCCGCTGGTGCCTCCATTATTATCGCGAGCTCCGATTGGTTGATTCGTGTTAGGTGCTTATTACACGCGTCGGGCCAGTTATGAAATGACGTCACGCAAAGCGAGTAACGGCCGTTTCCATTGGAGCTAGTGTGCAAGCGTCCTTTGTGTACAGCCGGCTAGGAGCCAAAGATGGCGGCCCGCAATGGATTGCGTGAGCGCTGTCGACGATCGCTAATATTTGAGGACTTTAAACAACTTTTAACCCTTTTGGGCCTAAGCCACTTTTTCAATTCCCGTGCGAAAAAGCCTACGGCTGCAACAAGGCTGCCATGAACAAGTTGCATGCCTCACGAAAATTAATTATAATAAAAAAACTATGCGGTCTAGGAGTATAAAAATTCGCAGACGTCATAATTATATTGTAAATTATTGATCAGAAATATAATTGGCACCATCGTCCTACGTTTTCATTATTTAAAAAAAATCCTGAAGTTCGACTATGTGAACAGCGATAACGAAAGTTTCAACTTACAGTACTCAGAATGATAACATCCACTCGATATTCATCCGTCACAACGCGTGTTATTACTTCCGAAATCAGTATTTTATGTTTTATTACCGTAAAAATAGTTTAAAGTTGCTTAATTTCTTCGAGATTCACGATCGATTACAGCTCACTACCAAACCGTTGCCGGACGCCATAATGACCGGCTGCTCGCAATGCAACGCGCTGCTGCTGGCGCCAATGGCTGCGACCTTGACTCGCTTCGCGTGACGTCACTCGCGAATGGCCGAAGAGTCACGTGCCGCGAACGAGCCAATCAGCGCTCGTGATAGATCGCGAGGCCGATGCGTTTGAACAACGGGCGTTGAAACAGGACATTTCATTGGAGGAATACAGGCAGTGATGTTGGAGTTGATGACGTCATTTTTCGCGGGCCAGAAAATTGGGAATTCCCTCTCTCGAACGCGACCAAGATGGCGGCTGTACGTTGCGTCGTTCCGGAGATACGATCGTTTAAACCAAGGGCTATTTTCAGCATATAAACGCAATTTCACGTCCATTTTGGCGACGATGCCAACAATAACATTGACTTAAGGTAATAAACAGATGATATTAAATTAAATTAACCTAAATAAACCGAAAATATACGTTCCAAATTACGTAATTCAATTGGAGTTACGCCTGCGATGTACGCAATAGGAATTTTTTTTTTTAACAGGGCGTAGAACTCGGCTGAACCGGGCTAACGATACATCGTCATGTCGGCTTTTTCGCAGTGGAATTGCGATGACGATATATCGTGGCTTAGGCACAAAAGGGTTAAGGTAATAAAAACATTTAAAAAAATGGCAGAGTGGGTAAAAAACACTGCAGAAGCATAACCAGTGGCTGTCAGCATTCCAACATCGCCCAGTGCAGAAAGTGTAGCGATTTCTTTGGCCAAAGTTTTTCGATATTTTTGGCCAAGAGCACTTTAGATAATCTGCTACAGTAAAATATCAGTTCGGATAACTGAGGTTTTACTGTACATTATATAAACAAAATTTATGGATATCCAATCAGAATAAAATAATTAATTAAAAAAAAACAGCTAAGTATAATGCGAGACAAAACATAAGACTGACACCTTGCAACCAAATGTTTACAAATTTAGTGCCCTCTTCCCATTTTTTCGGTTATAAATAAACGAAAAATGCTAAACGTTTAAACGTTCAAATTCCGGTTAACCGTTTAAACGTTTAACCGTCCCAACCCTACACTTAATGAATTATAACTCCGTTTACAACACAGACACGTTATCACAGTCTTCTGTAGTTACATCTCTCAAAAACATCCACAGTCTGCGAATTTACTCCAGTCTAAAGTGGTGCACGATGTAAATCAAAATCTGAATTGGGAGAGCCGCTACGTGATCCAAATAGCTGCCATATTTTTTTTTCCGTTTCTCATGGGGACAGCAAGCAAACACGACATAACTCGAGAAAAAATTAAATGTTATTGGCTAGAAACTAGTCACGTGAGCAAAGTTGGCGGAAAACTTTAGCAGACACATGTTTTTAGTGAATGAATGCTCCAGGAGTGACTAATGCACGACGTGTACTGACGTACAGCCGATAAAGTGGCTCCCATAAATTCTACAGGTACGGCACGATGTCTGGCGTGCCTTTCCGATACGGGTCTAGTGCGCAAAAGGTTAAGGGAGGTATTTTGGAGACAGAAAGCATTTTATTCCCAAGAACACTTAATTTTTTAACACCGGGCTTGAAGCTGCTTTTAGCCAAATCGGAAAAATGAACAATTTCTGCAATTTGGCTGCGCAGCCTACCTAAGACTTACTAAATTTTAACACATACAAATCTGATCTTTTTCATTAAGAAGGTGCACCGTCGATCAAATGTCAGTTCAAAAAACGTAACGCATAATTTCAGAAACTGGGCTCATCAGGCACTAATAGTTTTGAGAGCCGGTAACTACATCGTTTTGGAAATATGCGTTCATTTTTCTGAACTGACATTTGATCAATGTGAGCCTTCAGAGTAAAAACTGCTATTTTTAAAGTTAAAACTTTTACTTTTCCATGTCGTGGTGTAGAGCACTCCACGTAGTCATAAGTAGCAATAAATTTTAATTTGGAACTGTATTATTTTGAGAGCTTTCCATTGGTGCTAATTTCAGAACGATAGCTTCAGTCGTTCTCAAATTATTTAACAAAAATAGGTTCCAAAAACACACTTTACAGCAATACTTGCTCATAGAGCTTTGAAATTCGGAATTTTTCATCAAATTTTGTTTCTGATTATGGAAGAAACTTTAACTTTACTGGAAGTAATGCACTGAAGCATTGGTATCAGTGATGTGGCATATCGGTGATGTGGCATCGGACCGTAATGGATTGATCAAAGTTGGTATCGGCCTAGCCTTAACAATTACTAATAAAGGTGTTTCCCGAAAAACATTGCTGCATTTCATACTGTGAAAAGACCGATTCGTTATAAAATAACGCTACTAAGTTCGCAAAAATGTACAACACGGACTCGCACTCAGTCCAGCAAATTTTCTATATCACCCAGATACCTTTGTCGGGCTTCGAGAATTTTTCAGCCGTTCTACATCAACTGCATCATTGTTTGCTTTGCACACTTTTGCTTTCGAATTTGGCCACAACCGCAACGTCCCGTATTTATTGGGCTCCATGCGCTGTGCACCCGTGAGATCCCATTGATGGTTCAACTGTTCGTCGAGTTCTCTTCCAACCAGGTGTGTAACTCGACGGAAACCTGGGCCTTGGATGTTCATCAAAAGCCTCCCGTTCTTTTCATGTTGTTGAATAGCAAGTGATTCAAGGCAACGGAGGTGGGAATTTCGTGCCTTTTCAGACCACCTCGTGCTTCGAAGATTTGCAAAGGACCGTGATGCCGTTGACGTCCTTTTGATTCCTCACGTTAGCCGTTAGAAAAGAAGGAAGTGGACAAAGTGGGAAGAAAGCGTGAGACTGAAATCGCAGGATGAAGAGAAAATGGCGGCCGTTCATAATACGAAAGAAGATTCAGAGCAGAGACTACGATGCTGTTTATATTGGAGAGACCAGAAAAGGTGTGCAAACCAGGGTGGCCGAACATATGGCTAACGTGAGGAATGAAAAGGATGACAACGGCATCGCAGTCCACTGCAAATCTTTGAAGCACGAGGTGGAGTGGAAAGCGCCGAGTACTCTTCTCAAATCAAATTCAGCACGAGATTCCCACCTTCTTTGCCTTGAATCACTTGCTATTCAACAACATGAAAAGCATACGGAACTATTGATGAACATCCAAGGGCCCAGCTTTCCCTCGAGTTACACACTTGGTTGGAAGAGACTCGACGAGCTGTTGAACCATTAATGGGGTCTTACGAGTGCACAGCGCATGCAGCCCAATAAATATGGGAGGCTGCGGTCGCGGCCAATTAGAACGCAAAAGTGTGCAAAGCAAACGGCGAAGCAAACAACAATGTAGTTGATGCAAAAAGCCAGAAAAATCCTCGAAGCCTGACGAAGTTATCTCGGTGATAATTTGCTGGACTGAGTGTGAGTCCGTGTTGTGAATTTTTGCGAACTTGGTGGTGTTATTTTATAAAGGTGTTTCCAGCTCGGTCATTATTTAAAACCAAACATTTCTTGAAAACGAACTTTCTTGTAATCGGTGTCCATGGCATTAGGAGCTTTATAAATCAACTATCAGTTTTCAGTATTGTAGTCGTAGTGGGAGTTTCCAGTTAGGGAAGTTGTTTGTATGCCGGTCCTATTTGTGGACGATCGGTGTTGTATCCGTTAAATAGAAAAAAATCTTATCAGTGCTGCCTTAATGTAGCTTAATATTTTAACAGGGAAAGATACATTTGAGTAGTTTAGTAAAATGTATTTGAATACGCCCCTTTGTAAGTAGAATTGAGCAATAACATTAGTTGTGATACTCCGCTGGTTAATAAGCAAGTTTGTAGGCTTGCTTTGAGAGCCAGTGGAGCCCCCTACCTCAATTTGGTTTCTCCGCTCACTTTTAGCAAGTAACTATTGTCCTAACTGAATCGTATAACGAATTCTTGTGTCCCCAAGAAAAGACTGACATTGCATTGAAGATAGTTTCGACAGAGTTCCTGACAGAATCGTATAATGAGTTCTGTCCCCAAGAAAAGACTGACATTTCATTGAAGATAATTACGACATTGTTGGTGAACCAAATTCGTAAGTGTTTGATGTTGGATACAATGGTGAAAATGTGAGATTAACCAACTGTTCAACAATTTTAAAATTGTTGGAAGATGGTAGGTGTTTCATCTAACTGATGAAATCACTCTGTATCGACCATTTGTAAAAGGCCCTACGACTGGACGATGCAACTCTAAACTTCCTTGAATGTTCATCGTGCCTTTTTTTTTAAACGTATACATCCAAAAACCGTGATATTGGCTTTTGATATATGAAAAAGTAAAAATGTAAATATGTTGTTAGTTTGTTGTCCGACAGAGATCCTCCCCGAGTAGGTAAGTTTGGCAGCATTTATAGTGATATTAGCTTAACTAATCTGTGAATGTTTGTTACAGGTGCCCGAATTGTATCGTCCAAAGCCTTTTGTCCATTAAATTTCCGAATAACTGATCGGAATTTGAGTGGTAAGGGAAATAAGTGTTATTTCATCTGTTTGGATTATTTCAGTAGTTCAAGTGTTAGTTAAAGCATGCTGATCTTTGAATTAATTTGTTAAAAGTTTGGTTATAGTTTCATTACCAATTTACTAAGGCTGTACTGAATACGAAATTTTTAACGGAACCAAACTAAACTGAACAAACATTAAATAAACCGAACGCCGAACCGATAAAAAATGTACAAAACCAATCAACCTGTAAAATAAGATTTAATACAGCTTGGTTCACCAAGGTTCATATTTTCTCAAGCAATGCTATCGTGTTCACATGCATTGTAAGTGAACAGATGTGTAAACTAAATCAGAGCTTAAAGAAAACGTTGTCTTTGCATTTTCTCTCATAACTTCTGAACGGTTAGAACTAGGAACTTCGGATTTGGACCAATCAGAAAGCTGGCAGAAAAACCATCAAAATGGTCTATTCAAACATCAACCTCCGTCAACTTGACATAGAAATCGGTTCGGTTTGGTTAATTTTTCTTTTGAAACGCAGATCAGCAAACCTAACTGAATACCCTCTGTTCGGCCTTGGTTGGTTCAGCCATACAATTTACTAATTCTGTTAGAATAGTAGAAATAGTCAGTGTTCAAACTTATTATTTATTCCATTCTGTACAACGAGATACATAAATGGTAAGGAAGTGACAAATTCAGTTTCTGAATTTTCCTGTTTTAAGTATTTGGGTGTGCCGGTACAGTAAAACCTCGATTATCCGAACTAATTGGGACCAAGGGTAGTTCGGATAATCGAAAATTCGGATAATCCGATTAATGTTAATAAACCAGCCGTACTGCATGCAAGGGAAAAATTTCGGGCAAAACCGGTATTATTTACCTATAAACAACCTTTATTCATATTTTCAAGATTGCCATTCAGTAATTGATTGCAACTGAACTATTTTGCTAATAAATAGTTTAATCGATTAAACTAAAATGGTACTGTACTGTAAATAATAAAATAAAAAGTAAAATCCCTATGAACGATCAACGTTGATTTGGTATAAATCATTCTATGCAGGCAGTAATTCTTGCGGTAAGCCTAATCATAATATATATTTATACCTGAATTAGTATTTTTATGTCGTCAAAACTAACGTGAAATTGCTTCTGTGTGATGAAAATAGCGCTTGGTTCAAGCGAACGGAGGCTAATTCATTAAACAAGCATCGTTCGGCCGCCATCTTATCGCGTTTGCAATCTGGGAATCCCGGGGAAATCCCCTTTTCCGCTGCCACAACGTCACTGACTTTTCCTCCAATTAACTGCTCCGTTTCAAAAGCCGTTGACGCGTTCTGTAGTATCGCTACTCGCGAACTCCGATTGGTTCATTTGTGGCACGTGGCATTGGGGCCAGTCATAATATGACGTCACGCGAAGCGAGTCAAGGTCGCCTCATTGGAACTAGCATGTGCGCGTTTTTTGTGAATGGCCGGCTAGGAGACAACGATGTGCGGATCGCGACAGATTGCGGGAGCGCTATCGACGATCGGCAATATTTGAGGCCATGTAACAACGTTACTTGTCCGGTAATAAAAATATTTTTAAAAAAATTTCGGAGTTGGTGAAAAGTACTGTGGAAGAACAACCAGTTGCTGTTAGCATTCCAAGACTGACTGGGTTCAGCAAGTATTGATATTTTCTATAGGCCTACTCGGAGCTTGGAGGTTGCCGGTTTTCTTGGCCAAGGGCAGTTCGGATAATCAGGGTGTTCGGATAATCGGGGTTCGGATAACGGAGGTTTTACTGTAATTTGATTTTGCTTTAAATTCAGTCTTAAAGTCGTGAACATTATTTATTGACGAGAAAATAACAGTTTTTGTTGTTTTGTGTTTTAATTTTCAGACATTGGTACCATCATGCATGTGTCGGAAATGTCTCCAATCAAGGGGTCTGTTTCATGGACTGGGAAGCCAGTTTCGTATTACCTTCACAGCATTGACAGACGGAAGGTTTGGAATACTTTAATTATAATGTACTGTTTTATTGTTCACTTTGATGAGTTTACTTCTGCTACTAATGACAACAGTATTGGCCAATCCCGTACGGGTCCATTAGAAAAAAAATACTAAAATTTGAGTTTTATAGTAAAGGGGGGAAAAATGTGGTAAAGATACTAATATCATTGTCAATGTTCTAGTCTTAACTTGTCTTAATTGGTTTAAAGTTAAGTGGTGAAAGCCAAGGCAAATACCAAAAGGGACTACTGCAGTTACCCCATTAATGCATCATATTAATTGGTTTAAAGTTAAATGGTAATAGGCAATTCTCATTCATATAATCACTCCTCAACTGTGTTACCTGTTGGGATGTCCCTCTTACCTATCGGCACTTCTTTTTCCTTCATTTGCATCAATCTATTTTCTAATTTATGCAATTTTAAAGCAACCCTCTTTTCCCCTGCGTTACCTCTGGTTCCCAACTCGCTTCATCCCACGCGCCCAGACACCACTGTCCCAGAGCAAGAATGTCGGTCCTGTGATCCCACCGACTTGCCAGGCACTATGCCTAACCACAGACACCGCAATGGCCCCTCCTCCTTCCCCCTCTGAAGGCAGCCTCCCGCAGAACAAGGCAGCGGTATATGCTATTTCGTGCTCGGACTGCTACGCCATCTATGTGGGCGAAACCAAACATCGAATTTGCACCCGAGTTCGAGAACACATGAAAGCTGTGGAGAACGGAAAGCCAAATGAAGTGCAGTTGCTGCTCATCACGTTTCCAAAAATCACGAAATTGCTTGGAAGAGCGCCACAATGCTTCTGAAATCTGACACACGGTTTGAGCCACTTCTTCGATAATTTGGAAAGCATCTCCATCCATCACTTCACAAGAAGCCTCACATTGCGATGTCAATCGGATTATAACACCAGAATTGACACAACAATTACATTGCAAGTGGAAAGCGCTCCTCCTTCCTATCTCTTTCCGAGCTCCACAGAAGGCGCCAGTGCTCGCTGTATCTTGTCCCTCTTCCCCAACCAGAAGCACAAACACGAGCGGGAAATTCAAACCAACTTCCCGTTTCTCCAAGTCAAAAGGCGTTCAACGCTAGAAGTGCCTGAGGAAGGTGGGAGATCTTTCAAAAAGATAAAAGACCCAGCAAAAATTCGCACCTTGATTTGTGACGATCAACGAACAATTTTGGTAAATAGCGTACCATGTTCATTTAATATCTGTGTTACCAAGTAAAACAATGAGCCTTTCGGCCCATCTTATTCTTAACGAGAAAATATGTTGAGAGGCCTGGATAGAGGGGAATTCCAGCTTTTCAATGAGTCCAAGATGGCTGCGTCCAGTCAAATGGTTCGATCGCTACTGCTGATTGAAAATTACCAATTTTCTGCCTTATAACTTCGGAAAAAAAGAATCACAATGACATTTTTGGAGTTTTTAGTGGGACTACACTCTACTAAAATGCTTTTTATAAAATTATAGACATCAGTAACAACGTTTTGCTTACAGAAATCGATGCACAACTTATCAGATATCGAATTTCAGCTTTTCTCATTTCCAATATTTTGGCCGAGGATTTTATTTTTCGACTCGCAGTTCCCCTTAAGCTACAACATGTATATACGTCGTTACTAGTGGTGTACCGATTCCGGTTCTGAGTACGGTTCCGTGGTATCAGAACCGGTACCGGGAACTGCTATCTTGATTGGCCGATACTGACTACCTTTCAAAAATCGTCAAGAGATCACTAAATCACTTGATATTGTCATCTACTTTACCTTTTCCAGAGGTATGCGATAGTTGAGATGAATTCTTAGAGGTCTGGGAAGAAAAAAAATTAATTTCAGCAGCTTAAATCATCGTAAAACTGCTTGATAGTAGAATCTTGGATGAATAACTAACACATTTTCGCGCGTTTTTTGTGGGCCACTTACCTTACCTGTTTACACCAACTTCTGTTGAGTAGTTTGCATCATATAACCATAAAATACATCTAGGATGGTAATATACTAAGCAGAATACGTTATAGTTGATTCCCGTTTGTTTAAGGGTGTCAGGGCTTTATTATTAAGTTGTTTTCCTATTTGCTTCGCGATTCATAGCTTGCCGATCCTGCACCGCCATTTTTTTTTCTGAATCCTGGCTGCAAAAATCTTCAAGTATGCAAAGCTTTGCTAAGGCTCTTAGGCATCCGGGCTGCAAAAAATATTCAATCATGCTCTTATTTAGGGAGTTATTTTTATTTTAATTAAATTAATTTTTTTGATTTTAAGTTTTAAAAAATTAAATTTAATACATCCAGAAAACAAAATTTTAAATCACATCAGCAGCACTGAAGGGCTTGGACCAATCCAAGAAGCAAAAATCCTATTTAAAAATGCAGGTCCTGAGCAGAATTTAAAAATCGTTTTAATTTTCTAGTTATTTTAAACTAGTTTTTTGTTAACTCTTTTAAGTTTTTTAAATTTAACTTTAATTTTTTTTTTAATTAAATCTGATACATTTGGAAAGCAAAAATTTTAAATCTTATCAGCGCCAATAGAAAAGGGGCTTGACATTATTCCTGGAAGCAAAAAAACCATTCTAAAAAAAACGTGACACGTTATTTTAATATTTTTTTTAATTTTAATCAAATTTTTAAGTTTAATTAAATTTTTAATTTTAATTATACAAATTTGAATATATCAAAATTTTTGTTTAAACAAATATGTAAATTATAAAATATGATACATCAGCGCCCTGGACTCCCTGAACATGGTTAATTCATTATGATTAATTTTTGTCAATTCGCTGTGACGTTGCCATGTGGTAATCGGAACCGGAATCGGAATTGCGGTATCGGTACACCACTAGTCGTTACTCTATTTAGACACACCACTGCCGACGTATATATATACAGGGGTCGAAATATTCGGATGCACAGGGGCAAATTGCAATCCAAAATCTTACTTTGCACTCCAGAAGCAACTCGTGGAGTGCAAAATTGCACACCAAAGTCAAATTTTCCATAACTTTTGAACCGCACAACCACAGACATGCGGTTTGCGGCATTTTAAACAGCTTGGAATTAGATTTCCTGTGGCATCATTCCTTTCAAATTAGTTAAACTCCAGTTTTTACTACTTTTGATTAAACTATGTGTATAGGTTTTTCAGTTGAACAGCGAAATTAAGTCAGTTTTAAGCAAAATGCAGGAAAACGGTACATATTATTGAGATGCTGAATGTTTGAATTTTCTATGGCTATAAACTAGGAGACCACATTGTTGGGTTACATTTTGGTTTTGCACTCCAAAGACTTTTTTTTGCACCCCAGCAACAGATTTGGGGTGCAAATTTGCACCCGGATCAAAATTTGGAAATTCGATCCCTAGTTAAAGGGTTAACATTGCAGAAATTAGAAGATAATTTTATGCAAATGAAGGAAAAAGAAGTGCTGATAGGTAAGAGGCAAGGACGGAATTTTTCCGCGATGGGCAAAATGCAAAATTACACGATAAAATCGGCTAATTCCATGAGTGGGTGCAGCAGTGAAGTAGCTATATGCTGGCCGTGACGTCACAACGCATGCGCGTGAAAACGGAACCGGAAGTAAAGATACGAAACCACTATAATCGGGCCACTAAGAGAATGACTTGAGGTTATCATCGATTGTTTAAGTCGTGGCCTCGCTCGCCTGTTTTTTGGTGCGCGCAAGGTGCGCTCTCCATTACCCGTTACGAAGGCACATTTATACTGTCTGTAGATTTCGTATGGTTTGGCAACGCTATATTATGAGCTTGGTCCAGGGAGTTCCTGTCGCTAGAGACAGCTGCGAATACGATCGAATCGAGCTCGCCCGTGCTTTGAATTCAATGGGAATGATGACGGCTACGTACAACACATGAAATAATTTCAGCAATGAAGAAAGATAATTTATGGTTCATCTCATAATATAGTGCAGTGAGAAAATGTTTGCTCCAGTAGAAGTACTTTTAAAAACGATTTAAAAAGAAGGTTCGCGCGGTAAACGTCGCGCTTAACGTATCACTCATCCTCCTCTAGTGGTTGCTAGGCAACAACAAGTAACGCAGGCAAGCCATCCAAATTCAGCTGCCCAAAAGCCAAACAAACAAAATAATTGAAACAAACATTGAACAAATATTGGATCAAATACTTTTAATTTATTTAAGAATTTATTTAATTCATACAAATAAAGTAAAATAAGACGAATTAAGAATAAAAATACGAATTTATTTCTACGTGTCTAAAAAAAAGCAAACTATCACGAAAAACTGTTGGACTACAACTGAAATCCATAGAAGCAGTCTCGTGATTTCGGCTGTGTTGGTGATGCGAAAATAGTTAACAATAAATTCACACGTGTGACCTTGAAGCGTGTGCAAATCCTTGTAGTAATACATTGACAGTGTTAGTTGTCAGATAAGCATGCATTTCAATGCGACCGCTCGCTTGTTTACACACGTAACCGGTACAAAGTGTAGTTGCAAATCAACATCGTCTTTTGTCCACTCCCGATCATTATTTCTCGTATCCAGACGTTAAGCCTTTAGTGTTGCACAAACGTTTTGAACCCTAAAACGAAACAAGGAATCAGCGCATCGTTTTCCCCCTCACCGCCGTCCCAATTTGGCGCCGCCGCTTACTTTAATTGCTGCTAACACCGATTACAACCATCAAAAAAAGGCAAACTAGAGTGCGGTCCCCACTCCTAAATCACTGCTTGCATGCATGTGTACAACTTATTAGTGACGTGTCGAAAAAAACTGAGCTGCAAAATGGGTGATAGACGCGGACGTTTTTTCCCCCGACGTCTGTACATAACTTGCCCGGAAAAGCTTATAGGCTTAACGTACCTTGCAGGAGCCGTATAGAAAAACCTCACGACACAGTAGCAGCCATTGCACACATTCTGGATTGTGTGTTTGTTTTAAACTCTCCAAATTCACTCACCCTAGATTCGAAATACTTTACGACGTTTTAAATTATCTCCCGAGCTTGACTGTGTTACCGCGCTTCCCTAACGAAGCCGAATTCGACGCCATGTTGAGCTCGATTGAACTCGCTGTCGGCAAGGTGCACCTATCGTAGTGGCAAACATGGGCGATATTCGACGAACGCCGAGTCATTCTTTCAGTGGCCGGACTCTAGAACGCGTTCTTTTCAAGCATATCCGAACAGGCGTTAAAAAAAAGTCGTAAATTTCAATTTTTCTTGCTAATTAATGCTGAAAAACCTTAAATACACTTCAAATTAAGCGGAATTCCACAAAATACAACATTTTCCACAGCAAACCTCAAATTCCACGAAATTCCACGGTACAAAATGGAACCTAGACTCTGTAACCAACGTTTTACCCTTAGACAGAATGTGTTATCGAACGTTTTTGGAAAGATAATTTTCCACGATCGTGGAATCGTGTAAAAACTCCGTCCTTGGGTAAGAGAGCTATCCCAACAGGTAACACAGCTTCGTCGTATTCTCCTGTGAGGAGAAGTTCTCTGGTATAATCATCAATTTTCTGTTAGGGGATATACTATAAAAATTGCTGTAGTTAGTCCCCCCCCCCCTTAAAAATACTTTGAGCAGGTTTAGCAAGCAATAGACAGTTTAAGAGTAGTTGGTTAGGTATTTACATAGAAATAGTGGTTTCAATAAAGACTGGCCTTGTAAGAATACAAGATATATACTGTAAGTCTCCTATTAAATGCCATGGGCTTTTAAACTTTCTTTTGGGGGTGGGGGGACCTCAAAAATGCTAAGTTAATTTTTGGAATCTTCTGTCCAGGGAGAATGTTTTGCTAAGACTCTTAGGCATCCGGGCTGCAAAAAATCTTCAATCATGCTCGTATTTAGGGAGTTATTTTTATTTTAATTACAGGGTTCGTACCAGTGCTTACAAACCTTACAAGTCCTTATTTACCATTTTACCATTTGTAAGGCCTTACAAGTCCTTGAAAAATTAAAAGTGCATTACTTACGGGGAAGTGCTGGCGACGAGTATACTTTCCTAAAACACAAGCACAGCTTTGAGTCCTAAAAACAGTCCAAAGTATGCACGAGATGGCCAACAATGGAGAAACAACAATACTAGGTTCCCTTAACAAGCCGACTCTAGAGACGGCCGTGGCCGAATTGGTGGAGGCGTGTGCCTGAAGTTAAAGAGCTCCTTCAAGTTGCTAGTTCGAGTCCTGTCCAAGTTACGCCTACTTTGTGGAGATAGAAAATTAATTCAGCAGTCAAAGGGTTAACAAAGAATTTTTCCAAACGCAACTTAACCCTTACAGTGGTGGCGACGAGTATACTCGCCAAAAACACAAGTTCAGCTTGGCGTCCAAAAAACAGAGTCCAAAGTATGCACGAGGTGGCCAACAATGGAGAAACGACAACCATGCTAGCTTCCCTTAACAAGCCAACTCTAGAGACGGCCGTGGCCAAGTTGGTAGAGGCGTGTACCTGAAGTTAAAGCGCTCCTTCAAGTTGCTAGTTCGAGTCCCGTCCAGGTTACCCATACTTTTGTGGAGATAGAAAATTAATTCAGCAGTTGAAGGGTTAAGCTTAAATGTTTCGTGGAAAAGTTAAAATTCACATACATGATCTACTCCAGTCTAGCATTAATAGAAATTCTTTATTTTTGCAAATTTAGTTTATTATATCGTTCTTCAAATTCCAACACAATTCAGTTTAAAGACTAATTTATAATAATAGAACATTTGTTTGCAAAGCAAAACAGGTTAGGCAAGGATCATTAGTATCACTTACTGCCAGCCTAAATTACATAAAAACCCAATAAAATTTCACTAACAGTGCATAAAAAGAAAACAAAATTGGGCATCAGTAAGTTGATGTATATAAAAAAGGCGTCAAATCTAACAAACGTCTGAAGACACCAATAGACCCTGCCGTAACAGTTTATAGTGTTTTAGGAAGTTCCATGCATGGACCACCCTTAACATCGAAAAAATGTCTCCTACAATTTAACCTTGATAGTTGTGTAACTAATTTAAAACGGTCCCATGTCCTGTGCTCAAGAGGAAAATAAAAAACAGGGAGGTCAACTCCAAGAAGGCAACGAGCAGCCCTGAATACCATGACGAGGTCTGCTTTTAACCGACGAAGTTCCAAGGAATCTATTTTTAAAGTTCGTAATCTTTGGGAATAGTTTACGTTTCTCATTCCCGGCGCCTTTTGGTGAACCGCCTCTGTACTGACTCAATTAGGTCAATATCCTTGAGAAGGAAGGGGGACCACGCCGGGCTTGCATAGTCCTGAGCAGTGGTCTCTCATATACTTTAAAAGCCCAGATTTTTGTTGGAACCTCTCCAGAAGTAAAACAAAAACAATTGCAAGCTGACGATTTGCAACAAAGACAATGTGGGCAATGAATCGACAACGTTTAAATCATGAGTGAACCAAACACCAAGATTTTTTACAAGGTTTATAATAATAATAAATCAAAGTTTGTCGCAATAGCAATGGGTCTGGCAAGGACCGTTATAAAATTAACGTCATTAAAAGATAAGAAATTAGTTATGTTGAATTTCACAATAAGATAAAATTTAAAAAATGAAATAAAACAATGGCCGGGAATGTGGAATAGACGGAGGTGGGGTGGGGGACACGAATGCCTTACCACCAAGGTTAGACTTGCCAGGGACACTTAGGTCCCTGATGGCATCCCCAAACGTGTCGATTTTTTAGGGGAAAGATGGCCAAGGTGTAGACAAGGGAATGTTTAAATAATGAGGCTAAAAATTTACTTCTGGCTGTGGCTAGTTATTAAGGATATATGACGAACAAGCTTTTTGGTTTCCAATTTGGAAACTCGTGCATTTGTAGTATGATATCGGCAATTGCCAAGTGGTTGCCCAGTTTGAAATGTACCCAATTTCCTTATTTAATGCGTGATGATCGTGTGCATCAACCAATGCAGAGTATAGTTTTAGATCATCACCAACCTTTCTTGGCTAGCACCGGCTTGGTTGCAGGACAGATCATTTAAAAAAGGGATAAACAAAAGTGGGCCAAGTACCGAACCCTGGGGCACCCCACTAGAAAGATCAACTGGAGATGAGCAACATTCACCAATAACGACACGCTGCGTACGGTTTGAAACAAAGGTGCAGATCCAATTCAAACGATTGCCCCCAAATCCACACTGGGACAGCTTATAAAATAGCTTTTCATGTACCACAAACTCAAAAGCCTTTTGGAATTCGAACAGAATTACGTCAGAGGGAATTCGCAGATCGAGTGCACTGGTCCATTTATCCAGGATCAGTAAGAGTTGATGTACTGCAGAACACCCCGGCAAGAAATCGTACTGGTCCTTTCCAATGAGGTCGTAAGTGGAAATGTACTGCATCAATACATGCACAATCGCTTCCATTAACTTGCAAGCTACCGCTGTAAGGGAAATTAGCCGATAATTTGCATGATCTGCAGCATTTCCTATCTTAAATACAGGCATAACATTTGCTGGCCTCCAAATTTCTGGTACGACTGCCGATCCCATGGATAAAGAAAAAATCGGAGCAAGTGGAATATTTATATAAGGGCCAATTTGCTTATGGAAGTATGCAGAGAAACCATCTGGTCCAACTGCATGGCTTGGCTTGATGTGTACTATGGCTAAAAGGACATTTTCCGGCATAAAGAGGACATTTTCACAGTTGGTAAGGTGACGTATATGATGGTTTAATAAAGGAATATTTCCATTATCAACCACATCTTTTTTGGCAAAATATGAATTTAGAAGATTTGTCTTTGCCAAGGAGTCGGAAAAGGTAGAGTTCCCAACCTTCAGAGATGGAATCGATCTACAAATTCCCCTTCATTGCACGGAAAAAACAAAAAGGGAGGTCACATTTCCTTGGCGGTAATCTTTCCTTCATATGAATAGTGCCAAAGCGTGGGATGTTTTGGTAGCTAGATAAAGTTTGGTTGTACCTGGGCACAAGTTCTTGAGACTGATGGCCTTGTAGCTCGGGTCCCACCAAACTTGACCTAGCTACCAAAACATCATGCCCTGGATGTGTTTGTTTTCGTAATAATTTCATAATTAAGTACTTTAAACTGTGGATTATGTTGGAATTTGGAGGAGGGACGATCTAATAAACTAAATCTGTAAATAAATGAGAATAAAGGCATTGGATTTTCGCTAGAACGAATCCCGATTACGCATATCAATGTTCAATCTTAGTCGCTGACTTTTCCGTGATTACAAACACTCTGCTGTGAGTCGCGTTAGATTAAAAGTTGATTTGGTAAATTTTATGAGGGTTTTAGTTAATTTTTCTGCGGAAAAAACAAGATTTAAAGGGATAAAAGGTTGATTTCATTAAACGTTTGAATCTTTTAGTCAATTTTTAGCAGAAAAATGGACGATTTGTTTTTTGTTTTTGGAGGGGGGAGGCGCTTAACAAAGCTACTACTGACCTTTTCAATTTGCAATTTCAAACCTTAAAATATTTTTGGGGGGTAGTGGGCATTAGATTTTCCAGGGCATTTAGTAGGCGATTTGCAGTATCAACTATCAAAAAGGTGAACCCAGTACAGTACTGCAGTTGTGCGGAATTAATATTCCACTTCTTCAGTTCAGATCCCACTTAGGCGTGTGTCAGACTATCTGCTTCGTTTAACTGTTTATCGTATGATTTGTTGTTGATTAATTGTTTCTTTCTTTTATGTAGTTGGAGCAATATTTTTTACGATTAAAGAACCCTAATAAGCCAAAGGTAAGTTTAAAGATATTTACATCTCTTTTCCTATATAGATTAGGCATATTTTAACTTCCAAAAATCACTTTGAAATCTTGTTCAGCACTTGATAAACACTTTTATAAAATTTGTTGTACAATATTATACTAATATATTATATTATATTATATACTCTCAGCCATATTACCCCGAATGCTTTTATGCAACCTATAATTTGTGTGTTTTATCATGAAACTCTATCTGGATTTAATTCCGCGAGACCGAAAGTTGAGGGAAATTTGCTGGAAAGGAGTTTCGTGCTCAAAATTTTTTATCTGAATGTTGACATTCCATTATACCATTTTCACCGGCCCGAAACGAGCTTTTCAGTGGCGCAAATTTCAAACCACTAAGAAGTTATTTGGCAAAAACTAAAATATTTTTAATACTAGATGACATAAATAACATATTAGCAGAATATTATACTTTTTTAGGCTGACTGCATACTCTTTCAGCTTTGAGCTAGGTAAATGTTAAAGAAATGTGGCCAATAAAAATAAAATAAAAAATAAATAAAATGCTTGATTGCATGGTGCTTCAATTTGCTTCCTCGCCCATAAACCAAACAATTTTTTTTGCATGGCCCCATTTGAAACGTTTTTTCACCAGCTTTCCAATGAAGCTCATTTCAAATGTTAAACTTAAACTGTTAACTCAAATGTTAAACTCTTAAACTGTTCAGAAGTTCAAAGGCAAAAACCAATGAACAAGTTGTGAAAGTGTGTCCTCAAGTCTTTAAACTTTACTCAATTTACTAGTTTATTCAGTTAGAGAGAAAATTTAGTCTGTATAATATGCAAAGGGATCAAACAATCAACAAAAGTTTTGTTTTGGATTCGGTCAGGATCCGGATCCGATTTGCCAAATGTCGGAATCCGATCCGAATTTGGTAAAAGTAGATTTGGTCGATCCCTATTGTTTAGTCTGACTTGGAATTCAGTTGCATTCTTTGTTAAGTTAACCTCTTCTTGAAACACTGAAATTTATGATCGAAGTGTTTTGGGCAGTTAAAGTTGCTTCCAATGAAATAAAAAACCTGGTGGCCTAGGTACTTTTGGAATGAAAATGGCCAGAAACCAAACATATTTCTTTTCACGGCCTTACCCATGTATTTACCTCAGCAGGATGAAGAGAATACTCCTCCTCGTGCGGCCCGGCGTCGTGAACAGTCGAAGCAGCTCAACTTTGATTCGTCCTCCAACGACTCGAAGGACAATAAGAGTGACTGCAGAAGTGGGACAACCTCGGATGAGAACATCGTGTTTGGTCCCACCACACGCCGAGCCTGGTCCGACTGGTGCTCAACTAAGAGCAAGTCAAGTAACAAAGACAGTCACAGTGAGGATGAAAGTAAGTGGAACACTACTGGCGGTACTTAATGCTTAGTCGTATCGCTTTGTTGTGCGTGTTGCATGCTTGGTGTTGTGGGTTTTAATTTTGGACTTGTTGATGCTGCTGAGGTGGTGATGCTACGTTATGGGGTTAAGATTGGCTGTACAACAACAAAAGGAGGCATTGACTTAATCATGTGCTTTATGCAGGCAATATTGTGGTTGCATTCTTCCAGCAGTTAATCTTATTACATTATAGAAATGAAAAGTTAAGCTTAGTTCTTAGCTTGAATTGCTAGTTTAAGCCATAAAAAGGAGTCTTTATTTACCAGAATTTAAAGGAATTATTGTTACTTGCTTCTTACCTTTAGTTTCTTTGTAAAGTCTCATTTGTCTATGCGGTTTATCTAAGTGCCGCTCCCGTTGTTTTGTGTAATTTAATCATTTATATCATTTGTCAGTTCAGATAGTTTGTGGGAGTAGGGGGGGGGGGGGGTTAGAAACGAAGCTGATGCCTCCGTTTATTGTGAAATGCCGTCTCTATCCCCACTCGTAAAGTCTCCAATGTTTTGTGATTGAGTTCAAATGTTGCCTCTTCTGCCTTGTAGTGAACTACTTTGGAGATCCCCATGACTATAACATTGAAATGCCAGGTTAGTAATTGATACACAATTGATAATTTCAAGAATTAAAAAAAAAAGGCAGAAGCCCCCATCTTAAACAATGTTTAAATCAATTGGAAGCATTAATTTTGTGGTCATGATTTAATCGACACAAGATGCTGTAAAATTTAAGATTCGTTGTATTCAGTTTGAGTGCACCGAATTTTCAGATACAGTAGCCACACAATTCAAATGGAATCCAGACAAAAATATTTGCTGTAACGAATACTGTAGAACTTGCATATCACATGTTGTGAAGTTTGCTCTTTGCCTAAACGTAACTAAAGTTGCAGTTTCAATAATTTAAAGGCTGTTTTTGATTTAGGAGTTTAAGAAGGGAGTATAGTTAAAATCGGGAAATTATTTTACCCAAATGCTAGAAACGACAATAGGAATATGCCTGCAGTTAACTGTTACATACCGTTTTTCTCCTCGAATGGATGTGCCGAAAAGGGGGTTTTGTCTTGCTACCTAAAATCCTCACATAAAACGAGCATCTCAACTCTGCTCAGTCTAAAATCTACTGCTAACGGGCTGATAGAACCTGAAAGCCAATTGCCTACCACCCCCGTTGGGTGAGAAGGTGCCACTTGTAATTTGCCTATACAGTATTAATTTTTTGTACAGCAGAAACGGCATAGAAGACGACAGCAACGACTTTGTCCGTCTGTCCGTTGCCTTTTTCAACTCCGGAACGGTACCAGATGAGACAACAGTTTTCATTATTAGATTAAGCATCCAAAATTAGTTGAAATTCATCTATGGAACGGTACCAGATACACTGTTTTCACTATTACATTCTGTGTCGACCCTCTCCAATGTCGGTCACCACTCGCCATTTTGCAAATTAAAATCAACCGTCGGCGACTTGGAATTTAGCACTACTCGCCAAAACGGCGACTAGCAATAGAAAATTGCGCTCAAATAGCAATATCCCGGGAACCATATAAGCTAGAGACAAACGGTTTGCGGCGTTACCGTATACGTCCGAATATAAAACGCCTCAAATATAAGACGAGTAGCATTTTTGGGCTCGCATGTTCCAAAGAAATAAATGGCTACGATTGTAAGACGGTTGACTTTAGCAAGGCTTTTGTAAGGTTTGGTATAATATTTATTAGTTTGTATACTAGTAAATTCCCCTGGTCCTGGATTCAAAACCCAAAATTTTAATAATAGCTTCTCCTTTGGACTGCTTCCTGAGGCTTTTTTCAATACATATTTAGTTTTTGCTAAATAATCCAAAAACTATTTGAGCAACTGACATGAGATTAGCACCATTGGATAGCTCTCGGAAAAACGATCGAAATGGTGTATTCAAACGTTAAAATTGGCCAATATTTGACCGAGTTATGGATTTGAACGCGAGTATAAGATGATGCTGTTACTTTAATGGTGTAAATTTGAAAAAAAAGTACCGTCTTATATTCGGAAATATACGGTATGCTCAGGTTTACAAGGGCTATAGAACAGCCTTTTCTGCAACATTACTGGGGTAAAAGAAAATTTTACAACTCTACCAAATGCATAAATTAGAGAAACCATGTATTGTGCAAGATGTTTTTGGTATGTCGCGAGTATAAATTCTTAAATGGCGAGTACTTTTTTAAAGTCTGCTGTAGGGTTGGGACGGTTAAACGTTTAAACGGTTAACCGGAATTTGAACGTTTAAACGTTTAGCATTTTTCGTTTATTTATAACCGAAAAAATGGGAAAAGGGTACTAAATTTGTAAACATTTGGTTGGAATGTCTCGCATCATACTTAGCTTTTTTTTATTAATTATTTTATTCTGATTGGATATCAATAAATTTTGTTTATATAATGTACAATACAACCTCAGTTATCCGAACTGAGGTTTTACTGTATCCGATTATCTAAACTGCTCTTGGCCGAAAATAGCGAAAAACTTCGGCCAAAGAAATCGCTACACTTTCTGAACTGGGCGATCTTGGATTGCTGACAGCGACTGGTTAAGCTTCTGCAGTATTTTTTACCTACTCTGCCATTTTTTAAAATGTTTTTATTACCATAAAGTTGTTTAAAGTCCTCAAATATTAACGAGCGTCGACAGCGCTCACGCATTCCAATTCCACTGCGAGCCGCCATCTTTGGCTCCTAGCCGGCTGTTCACAAAGGATGCGTGCGCACTTGTTCCAATGGAAACGGCCGTTACTCGCTGTGCGTGACATCATTTTATGACTGGCCCCGACGCGTCCTACAAGCACCTAGCACGAATCAACCAATCGGAGCTCGCGATACTAAAGGAGGCACCAGTGGCCGTTGAAACGGAGCAGTTTATTCGTTGAAATTATTGTCAACATCGATGGCAGTCGGAAAGGGGATTTCCCCGGAATTCCCAGCGTTCAAACGCAGCAAAACGGCGGCTGCATGTTGTTCCGTGATTAATGTGTCACGATCGCTTAAACCACATGCTATTTTCATATCACGAAAGTAATTTAACGCCAGTTTTGACGACACCTACAACAAAAATAATAAGGTAAATAAAAATGTTAGATTAGGCCTACTGCAAGATTTACTTCCCGCATCGACCGATCAAATAGACGAAAAAAACTGGTACCCGGTGTTTACTACTACTCTGTTATGATTCGATGAACTTATAGGTGAAGTTTGAAAGATGTTAGCATATTTTTTTCCCCCGATAATGTTTTCGGACTTTACCGAATATCAACAACAATCGTTCATAATGCTTTATTTTATTTTTTTTAATAATTTGCGGTATTTAAGTTTATCTTTGAAAATGTAAATGTTGGTTATTTAGTTTTAATTTTAGTTAAACAACAATGCAGGTTTCCAAGCTTTTTTTTTAAATTTTGTTGGGGGGGGGAGGAGAGAACCGTTTAAACGGTAAACGGTACATTAGGTTCGTTTAGTAAACGTTTAGGCAAATAACCGGTTTTTCCCAACCCTAGTCTGCTGGCCAAGTGGCGACTGCAACTGGAATGACATTCGAGAGGGTTGTTCTTGTTTTTGTTTATAAAGTATTTATTAAGCAAGCTTGCGGTGCCAAAAATAAAACAACGGAGGCTAAATACGCCAAATAATTTGTTGCTGGCGCATGGTGTGATCATAAAATGATGTACAATCACCTGAACTGCGAAGTGTGTGGAAAATGTTTAAAATTAGGCCTGTTAATTTATACAAGCAATTCTTTGCTTCAGATTACTTAAGCCTCAACTGGTTGATAAAAAATACAAATTACTACGACGGGGAAAAATAGTGGCTACTTAAGAATTTTGTTAAGTTTACAGTTTGTGCCTTTCTGTATATGTAATATAATAAATAGTACTGAACAGTTTTATTAATTAATTAATTTTTAAGAGAAGGACGGTTGCAATATTGCCTCGTAATGTTACTTAAAACTAGGGCTGTTTCTTGGCACGAGTTTGTGACGACTTGCAAGCAAATTTAAGAAATAGACCATAACACAAGATAAACAGTCCATTTGTACTGTGTGGCTGCAGTTTATTTACGTAGATCACAAAGTCTTGCTGATAATAGATTTAATCTCATCTCAAACTCAAGTTGTCGTAGCAACCAAAACAAATTCTTGATAACGTGTTTGTTTACAGTTTTGTGAGTTAACAAAATTGTTTCGTAATTCAATATTCTAACACCACCTTAACAGAAAGTAGAGCATGAAAATTTAAATGTTATAAAAGGCAGCTTTTTTTGTGATGAATATTTGCTCGTGTGTAGATATAATAGATATGCTAAGCTATTGCTTCTGTGCATATTTGTATTTCTTAAAGTGTATTTTATTAGCAATTTTGTTGTTACATTAGGTTTAAAAAAAAATAGGTTTGATTGCTGTAACCTAACCAACCCTCCTGGCCCTCTTTTCTTACCCCCGTTTACCCAATTTTGTGATGGTATTGTCATGTGAGTGATAATCCTCTTACTAGCATACTTTTTTTAAATCCGATACCGGCATGCGAAGTAACGGCAAAACCGATCCAATAACCGATACGTACCATACGAACAACAAAAGGCAAATAGGTTAACATTGGCCTACTAAAATAAATCTTTGAGTTGAAAATTCGGTAGCGGTTTTTACTCTGAAGGTTCATCTTAAGAAAACAAAGTTCAGGAGCAAAATTACGTACAATTTCAGAAATAAAGAGTACTATTACCAGTATTCCTTGCGAATTTTCGACAGCTTGGGAATGTCTGTGTTCATCAGGCACTACTACAAATTTGAAAACGGCTTTCTACATTTTCCTCATCTTTTGAACATTGTGTTACTAAATGGTGTGGCCGCCGGTATTGGTTACGCTTACGGTCCCACTGATCTGTAATTTTCAAGTATGCTTACAGTTCAGTGGGACCATAAGCCTACCGAATGCCGGAGGCCACACTATTTTGAACTCCGTGTTCAAAAGTTGAGGGAAATGTAGAAAGCAGTTTTCAAGTTTGTAACTGTACCGTTTTTTTTTCACCTTAGGCAGTAGCTTTACCTTTCACTACAAATGAACTATTTATTTTTATTTAATAGTGTAAACTACTACTTGTCAGTAGACTCTGAAAGATCCACCACAATTTCAGAAATAAAGAATACTATTACCAGTATTCCTTGCAAATTTTCGACTGACTGGGAATGTCTAGCTTCATCAGGCACTACTACAACCTGATAAAGCTAGACATTCCCAGTCAGTAGAAAATTTGCAAGAAATACTGGCAATAGTAGTCTTTATTTCTGAAATTGTGGTGGATCTTTGAGAGTCTACTGACAAGTAGTAGTTTACACTGTTAAACAAATAAAAGTAAAGAGTTCATTTGCTAGTGAAAGTAGGGATCGACCGAGTCTGGATTTATCCGGATCTGGCGCCGGATAATGCGGTATCCGGCAAGATCCGGATCCGGCCATTATATTGAGCCGGATACCGGTTGCAACACAACCAAAACATGTCGCCGTAAACATGTTGCATGCCTCGGTAAAATAAATCGACGTAAAATAACTGCGCGATCTAACGGGTATGAAAAATTGCAGATGTAATAATTACAGTGTAAATTAGTGCAAAAAAATATACTTGGGATAATCGTATTAGCTTTTCATAACTAAAAAAAAAAAAGTTGAAGTTCGACTACGTAAATGCGCTTACGAAAATATTCATCTTCCGTTGCAGTACATGAGATACCTTGAAACGATGGTCCTCTGATTATTCTTCCATTACAGCGTTGTTTACGGCTTCCGAAATCTTTTTTTTTTAAGTTTTTAATATCATAGAAGTAGTTTAAAGTTGTTTTATTCCTAATTTGTATTCGCTATCGGTGATAGCAAACAGTTTACGGCCGCCATCGCGCGGCCACTTCCTGCGGCTGTCCGCCAATAGACGCGCACGTGCTAGCTTCAATGGCAGTGACCTTGACTTGCTTCGAGTGACGTCACTTGCGACTGGCCCCCGTAGCGATAGTGATCACGTGATATACACGTGCAAATCGGGGAATCCCAGCTTTCCAACGCGACCAAGATGACGGCCGTTTGTTGCGTTACGACGGCTTGAACCAAGGTCTAGTTTTAGCAAACAAAAGCAATTTCATGTCAATTTTGACGACACGGCCAACAAAAACATCAATTAAGGTAATTAAAAGATGATATTAAATTAAATAAATCCAAAATAGGCGTCTCAAAGTACCTAATTCAGGTGGAATTACACCTCCGTAAATTCTTGGTTGTATGCAATGGCAGTTTTTCTTTGCAAACGGCGCTTTGAATCGAGAGTGCGTCGGGACGTTACCGACGCGATCTCTTAAATCTAGTTAGGAAATGGTCGGGAGTTTTAGAAACGGTTTAGAAGTGACGATAAATCGTGGTTTGGACGCCAAGGGGTTAAATTCTGAAAGTAAGATGGTTTAATGACGACATCAAAAACTAGCAAGAAATAATAGCA
This sequence comes from Lithobius niger, assembly GCA_023313725.1. Taxonomy (NCBI): domain Eukaryota; kingdom Metazoa; phylum Arthropoda; class Chilopoda; order Lithobiomorpha; family Lithobiidae; genus Lithobius; species Lithobius niger. Next base: position 128,085 of record JAHWFP010108733.1, on the reverse strand, counting down.
TGATAAACCAAAGATGATTTCCATGTTGCAAGAGTCGAGACAGTTTTGTTTATAAAATGAAAAAATTAAATACAGCTTATTTTATGTTGGTTTCGTTCTTTTTTTTTTTTTTGGCTTTCGGTCTTTGTTATACTGTACGCAATACAAAACGAAACTAAAGCAATTTAAAGCTGTAAATAAAAGACCTGTTCTGATTTTGATTTTGTTTTAATACAACCATAATTCAATAATTTTAATCTAAAATAAATAAGTGGACTACATGATGGTTTCACAAATATTACAAAATTTTGCTAATTATTTTTCGAAATGAAGCAGTAGGCTAATCAATAAGAAATCCTTCAACTTAAAAAAATGTTTTCTGACTGATTAACCTAATGAGTAATGAGTGCTTTGTTTGACTGTTTCAAAAAAAAATTGCAGAATTGAGCAACATTGCAAAAACAGTTCTGTAGCCTACATGCAATTATACTATTCTGGTACTCATAATAGCGTCAGACTTCTACGTGTTTAATGTAAGAAAATAATGTGAAACAAAGCGAAAATTAATACCATATCTGCACCTTATAAGGGAGGAAAAATAAAACGGCTTTATTTAGTTTTTGTGTGTGAATTATCCGGTACCGGTCCGGATCCGGCACCTGGATCCGGAACCGATCCGGCAGTGACATCAAATTATCGGGAACCGACCCGGATCCGGCAAAACGGTAGCCGGTCGATCCCTAAGTGAAAGGTAAAGCTACAGTAAAACCTCAGTTATCCGAACTGCCCTTGGTCAAGAAAACCGGCAAACTCCGAGTAGGCTTAAAGAAAATATCAATACTTGCTGAACCCAGGCAATCTTAGAATTCTAACAGCCACTGGTTGTTCTTCAACATTATTTTTTACCAATGCTGAAATCTTTTTTTATTTTTTTATTTATTACTGTGCAAGTAAAGTTGCTATATGGCCTCAAATATTGCCGATCGTCGATAGCGCTCCCGCAATCTGTCGCGATCCGCCATCGTTGGCTCTTAGCCGGCCATTCACAAAGAAAGCGCTCACGCTAGTTCCAATGAGGCAACCTTGACTCACTTCACGTGACGACACATTATGACTGGCCCCAATGCCATCTGCCACAAATGAACCAATCGAAGCTCACGAGTAGCGATACTACAGAACGTGCCAACGGCTTTTGAAACGGGGCAGTTCATTGGTGAAAAAGGCAGTGACGTTATTGACATCAGGAAAGGGATTTCTCCGGGATTCCCAGATTGCAAACGCGATAAGATGGCGGCCGAACGATGCTTGTTTAATGCTTGGTTCAAGCCTCCGTTCGCTTGAACCAAGCGCTATTTTCATCAGACAGAAGAAATTTCATGATAGTTTTGACGACGTAAAAATACTAATTAAGGTATAAATATGTTATGATTAGGCCTACCACAAGATTTACTGCCGGCATAGAATGATTTATGCTAAATCAACGTTGATCGTTCATGGTGATTTTAGTTTTTAATTTTTAATTTTTTTTTTATTTACGGTACAGTACCATTTTAGTTTAATCGATTAATGCGATTAAATTATGCATTAGCAAAATAACTTAATCACAATCAATTACTTAACTGAGTGGCAATCTTGAAAATATGAACAAAGGTTATTTAAGTAAACAACACCGGTTTTGCCCGTAATTTTTTCCTTGCATGCAGTACGGCTGGTTTATTCACATAAATCGGATTATTCGAATTTTCGATTATCTGAACTACCCTTGGTCCCAATTAGTTCGGATAATCGAGGTTTTACTGTACTGTCTAAGGTGAACAAAAAATGGTACAATTTGTTACAAACCACAAAAAAACTTTTAATATCGGATCAAAACAGATCATGCCGATCAATACTAAACAGCACCAATACAATACTAGTATCAGTATTAGAACGGCCCTATTAATTTTTAGACCACTACTAAGGTAGCAAAAACTGACTCTGCAAAATGCAGGCTCGGTGTTTAAAAAATTTAGGCCTAAGAGTTTGTTACTTCCTCTTGACAAATAAAGTAGGTAAAGGAACACAAATGATCTTACCTACTAGCTTATTTCAAATGTTATGGCAAGAAGGGGGAAGATATTTTAAAACCATAATTTATTCAACCCGTTATAAACAAATAACTAATTCCGAGTTCGATTTTAGTGTCTCGGTGGCTGAGGTTTCTATATTAAAATAAGATCCTATCCTGATTTTTTAATTTACTTTTACATGTATTAATATTAGCATATTGGTTTGTTGTCCATTACTGACTGCACTTAATTATTACAAACTTGATTTCGTATCAGTATCTGCTTATGTTTTGAGGAATTGGTATTTGTGAAGTCTTGATTTATTACTCGAACTCCTTTTTTTTATTAAATTTATATTTAACAGCATTTTTGTGTAGAGGCTACACTTCAATTTGATAGATTTAGAAAAATTAAGACCTATCAGTAAAAGAAAATAAATTCACCCATTTTGTTGTATGTTTGGTCAAAACCAAAATGCTAATTGGTTAGTCAGTGTAGTGTATTTCAAGGTTACAAAGTTTAAAATGCATATAATGTAAAAAAAAAAGGTTATTGTGTAAGAGTGCATAATGACGTAGAGTAGTGGTGGACGATGTTGCAGTCACCAATAAGAAGCCACCAGCGCAGCCACAGCAAAGTCAAGGTCCTACTACCCGTGGGAAGAGTGCGAGAAGAAAGCGTGGTCGTGCTTGTGATCGAAGGGGACCTGGACGGCCGAAAAAAGGACGCTCAAAGAAAGCTAGGAAAAACATCAAAATCACTGGACTGGACCTTTTGCACTCGCAAACTGTCTTGAGCACATCACCACAAGCTCAAGGTGAGTCTATTAACGCTTAAAATGCCTTCTACAGCTTTTTTCATTTAAGTTAATTTTCGTAAATATTTTAAGTTCAAAGCCCAGGTTGCAATATATTGTGTACAAACTGAACTAACTACTGAAGTGATAACGGGGTAAAGCTTAAACAGCGCATTCATAGCCATGATAATACGAGGCTGGAAGTTTTGCGAGAAAAGTCTTTTGGCGAGAGCACCCGACGGATTTACTACTTAACCTTTTAATAGCATTACTGGTTCTAGAAAAAGAAATTTTAGTCTCATTTTTCACTTAATCCTTTAGGGATGGGTGCACCCAAATGCACTCGTTGTATCATCATTGTTTACGGCTCTTCTATAGGTCAGATCTAAAACTTCCATCCAAGTACAGTCAAACTAAAAAATGTGATATGAAGATCAGATGATTAAGGGGAGAAAATGACACAGGTTTCATTCCCTTCATGTGGGTGAGTAGGTGTGACTCATTCTATGAGTCAGCTAATAAGCCGTTAGTGCAAATGCAGTCCTTAAAGGGTTAATTCGGTCCTTGGATTTGATTCGGTACTCTTGGTTTGGAGGCCACAACAGCTGGTCTATGTTTGCTTGCTTTGCTCGGGATTCCGGGTACCTCTCACGAAGCTCACAGGTTGCTTAAAGTACTTGATCTGATTTTTATGAAGATAAGGCACGGTCAACTCCGACGTGTGGGTGGGAGTCACTTTTTTATTTTAACATTTGCCCTCCACCAAGATACTACAGAGCCCTAGTTATCGAGCTGAGAGGTGGCAAGCAGAGCATGCACAGTTGCATTCCTAACTGCAATGCATTTCTAAGGCGAATAGGATTTTGATGCAAAACCATTATGCGGAGAGGCTGATAATCATTCACTGTCGGTAGAATGAACTTTGTCAACAAGTGTGGTATCCGAAGGTTTTATTCTTTTTATAATCAAGTTTTCATAATTCGTGCAGCTCGGAGACTGTCTCGGCTGGAAAAAAGTGCAACCATAGTTTTTACCTTCATGCATGTTAACTTTTTTTGCTATTTGTCATCTTAAAAAAATCCATTGTTAATTCTTATGTCTGTTAGCAGTGCGACGGCCAGCCCCTGCACCGGGATGCGTTGACCAGAAATTGAGTAATGTCACTACCAGTTCGTCTCTTGGTGGCATTGCTAGTCAGGGCAACGACATTCCATTCGGTCTACAGATCCTTCTCGATTCGTACAAGCATCAGTTTCTACAGTTCATTCAGTACATGAAGACGCCGACTTACGTTACGGACATCAAGAACCAAGTGGAAAGGGAAAAGGTGTGTAGTAAATTAAGCATAATATTGGTGTGTAAAGGATGAGTGTGGTGTTTGGGTGACGATCAGTGTACACTTTTAAAGCTTTTTCATTTTGAACATCTTGGAATAGATGTAACATTAGTATAAAAAAGTGGCTGATGTTTTTTTGGTTTTGTAACGGCACCCAAAAGTTTTAACTACAATAGAAATGTGTAGAGAATAAGCTCAAGAACAAAAGTGAAAACGACTCCGTAGCTCAAATTGTCTTTCAGTTCATACTTGAATACTGTTCATTATGTGACATCTGTGTAAAAGAGGACTACTTCACAAAATGTTCGTAAAATGAGTGGCATCATAGTGGGTGGTGGCTTAATAGGCCTAAATGTGGGTGTTTTAACACGTCAGCAGATTAGAGCCCCATACAAGCAGCAGTTTCTGCTTTTATCTTGCTGAAGCTAGTCCGGTTTTATGCTTGTTTAAAGGTCAAGTTAGGTAAGTTTATTTTACTGGTGTTAGTTCTGCAGTTATCCCTGCGCACCAACTGTTAATGTTTTAGTCTCATTTATCATGTTAAATGTGTATATATTTTGTTTAGCAACTGAGAAAGCTAAAAATAAATTTGCAAACATAATTACAGGTTATGGGTGCATCTGTCGTTAGCACTTTCATTTTACTCTGCTGTGCCCAACATAATAAGAAACAAAGGTTATTTTACACAAGTTTCCTGGTGCTGGAGGCTAGTATGACTATCTTGTATGCCGGTGGTCTTGAGTTTCAGCCAGAACGCAGCCATCCCAGGCAGTTTGGGGAAAAAAAGACCATGTGACGCACATGCTTAGGTCAATTGTGGCATGTAAAAAATTCTGGGAATTTCTGATGGCATGGCTTTGACTGGGAATGCCTCAAACATTCAGGTTTTGAAAAAGATTGTTAAATGTAGTTAAAAACCAAAATTCTTGGGCAATTTGTTGGTACACATGCCTACTCTTCTGGAAGTTGAATATGCATGAAAGGAAATTTGTCTAAATGCTGTTCATCATAATTTTAGCAATAACGTGTGTAGTGTTAACCCTTTAAGCAGCATGAACGTATATATATACGTCAGCAACGATGTGGCCCAAGTGGAGCAACGACGTATATATACGTCGAAACTTTTATGGGGTCGAAAAATGCAATTGTCGGCCAAAATATCGACACGAGAAAAGCTTAAATTCGCTACCCGATATGTTGTGTAACGATTACTGTAAACAAAACGTTGTTAACGATGTCTATAATTTTAAAAAAAAGCACTTTAGTTGAGTGTAGTCTCTACAAAAATGTGGTGTTCGTTCTTTTTTTCCGAAGTTCAAAGGCAAAAACTTGGTCATTTTCGATCAACGGTAGCGTTCGAAGCATTTGACTGGGCGCCGCCATCTTGGGTTCATTGAAAAGCTGGAATTCCCCTCTATCCGGGCCTGTCAACACATTTCCTCCATGACCGTTTGACATTGGCCAATCGGGTAGAATGTAAGAAGCGGTTTCTTGCTGTCTCCAGCTGCATTTCCAAAGGAATTGAAGATAGCGTTCCCTCATTGGCCAATTGGCACCGCGTGACCGGTTTGGCGCGCTCTCATTGGCTGACGGGCGATTTCACAATGGCCACCATAGCGCGCTTCGGATTTCACGTGAGCACTTGTGTTCAGTGTTCGCTGTTGAAACTCACGAGAAAGATGATGTTTCACAACATTAAAAAATTAAAACAGCAGCTGCCATGCACAACTAAATTGGAAAAGGAGCCTATAAACCGTAACACTGCCGCTTATCAGGTGGGAACAACGATTTTTAGCCTAACTATCGCCGACTTGCGGACGCGTTTTTTCAACATGGGGGGGGGTTTCAATTTTTAGTTCGTTACAGCCCGTAATTAAAAATTTGGTTCTCCGAAACTATTAAAGCAATTTATCTGATATTTTCTGTGCACAGTAATGAATATCTGTTGCGTGCACGTAGCAATTTTAAGATAATCGTGTCCAATATTTTTCGCAAAAATAAATATTTCGTTAGTGTTTCACTCCGGCACAGGTGCGAAAAAAAACTCGCTCCGTGCACGACGACAATTTTTTTTTAACTCGCTCGTTAAAGGGTTAAGAGAGGATGGGTGGGGGGTGGGGAGAAACTTCTTTAACCTCGGTGTCCGTACAGCTGAAACAAACTTCACTGAACAATGTGGTACTGTTATGTTGACAAACATAAAGTTTTAAAAGATGTAGTGCTGGTAGTTGGCTAAATTTGTGTTAATTGTAAATACTTCTTTCTCAGGAGAAAAATGCCAAATTGATGAGCCGAGTTGCACAACTCGAGAAACAGATCCGTCTTCTAGTAGATGACAGTGTCGTGCTGTTAAAGTCTCGCATGAGTGAACTGGGTATTCACGCTGTAATGCCGGCAGATTTACTCAGCAAGGTAGGTTATGGTACTATAAGTTAAAAAAAAAAAGTATGAATGGTATGATTTTAAAAGTAGTAGTGTGAGTAGTTATGCGTACTTCGGGATGAACAGGACGGAACGTCAAATGGGTTGAAAAAATGTTAAATAAAGGCGGATGCAAACCTATTTAGTTCAGGCAGCATTTAACATGCACATATATGTGTGTGTGCGAAATACTGCCTATGGTCATTTTCTTTTGGCTGTGTCAGTATGGCTTAGGGGCAGGACTCTTCCTTTGGTTTCAGAGATCGTAGGTTCAATTTCCTGCTCAGGCAGCCTTGAGACAGTCCAAAAGGCATTGTAAATAGGTGTGCATCCATCTTTATTTAATACTTTGCGGATGTGCGCCACTCGAAGTAGTAGAGCAGAGCCGAGTATGCGCCTTGTACTCAAACTGCTCGTTACTTGCATCCATACTCGAAAATGCGAAAACTTCGAAATGCGAATGTGAAAATGCGATAACTTCGTCAATTTTTGGCTTACCAATTTTGACATTCCAGTATATCAAATTCATCGTCTCGGCAAGAACTTTTCGATAGTGTAAGTTACAAGTTATTAGCTTAAATTGGTTTTAAATTAAAATCCTAAAACTGGAAAATCATTTGTACCCATTGACCCCACACAGTTAAGCAGCATCTTAACCCTCTTACCTCCAAGCCCATTCCAGGTTTCCTCACTGAAAACTGCCAGGAGCAAAACATTGCCGCCGTAAACTTGCTATATGCCTCAGTAAAATAATTGGTAGTAAAGTAACTATGCATTCTCCGGGTATACAAAATTGCAGACGTAAATAATTTTATTGTAAGTTATTGCACAAAAATACCCATCATATTACGTTTTCGTAATTAAAAAAATTAAGTTAGACAGCGTAAATGCGCTTACCAAAATATTCAATTTGCAGTACCTAGGAGACCTAGCAATGATAACATCCACTGGTTATTCTTCCATTACAGCATCGTTTACTGCTTCCGAAATCTTTTTTTGATGTTTTTACTGCTAGCCTAAAATACTTACCTGTATTTTTAATGCTTTACAATTATTTGGAAATGCTACCTGTCCCAAACATGAATTTTATGCACTCCAGGTCCTTGCAATGGCGCTTCCCGGGGCCCATGACCACCACGAGGTGGTGCCCCTTTCCCGCTTCTCCAGTTTGTTTTGGGACGCGATCGTGTTCGGTCGCACAAATTCTGAGTTTCGAACATAGATTCTTCAAATTACCCCAAAAAACGGGCATCGTGCCCTGGAAACGGGAATGGGAAGTGTGGAAAGAAGCTGAATCCACGAGATCAACACCCGACATGCTGTATATGCAGGATTTGTAATTTCGGGAGTTTCAAATGTGGTGAGTGGTGCGCTACATTGGACCCAAAAATCGTAGTGGCCATCGAGGCAACTTGGGCGGATTCAGATCGTCAGCAGTTTTACGACGAAGAGAACGTGAATTGGTGTTACTAACAAGTAATGTAGGTACTGGTCATGATTTGGAACGTTTAGTTGAATCGGGGGACGATTGTAGCGCTTCACAGTGCGCCAGGACACCATCGGACAATTCCTTTGTTTCGGCGCAGTCCGGGATGGAAACCACTTCCGTTTAAGCAACAGACCTTGCTAGTATAGTGGCCAAGGCGGTGGCGGCAGAAATGGCTAGAACCGAGTTAATGAGGAAGAAAGAACAGGAAATAGCCGAGCGTAAACGTGTGTTGGAAACACACGAAGGAATATTGGATACCTTTGTGAGTTATTTCGGAACAAAGGAGGCGCCACGTTTGCCCACAGTGACTCATACAGTGCCACAGACGTCAGTGCAAGCCGGAGGACAAGACGCGTTACAGTCGGCGACACCTCCACGTAATGTCGGGACCGTAAGTAGCGTTGTCGATATCGATGATTCTTCACCTAAACGTAGAGGCTTGCTAAGTAATGTAAACAGTGTGGGTGTGAAGTCTATGGGTGTGCCCCTACAGGATTCCTCCCAACAGCTGTCGTAACCATCCCGGACACGTTCCGGGGTGGAACCGGGACAGTCGCATTTCGATGCTGACGCGGACACGAGTGGACTGGGCCCTGCGCACAGCTCGGTCCGTTTGCAGTCCGGGACACAAGAAAGCAGTCGCGGACAGGACACGTCACAGTCCAGGACACGTCACAGTCCAGGACACGAGATGGTGGGGGAGGCTGCAGACCGCAGTCAGACCCGAGCATCCCATGGGGTCTTACCGGTTCATGGGACAGCCAGCGGGCCACATAGAGTGGTCAGTGGGCTTGGCCGGGCTATGGTAGTTGGAACGGACGTCCGGGTCAGGACAGTGCGTCACGGGCGACACGGGTGGAATGTAAATCTCCTCCCCCCTCCCCCCCCCCCATCCCACAATCGCGAGTGTTCAGTTAGGGGCGTTGGGATCGCTAGTGCAGTGCAATACTCAAACCAACGTCGCGTTAGTGCAGAAGGACCCCATGCCTGATGTAGAACTTGACGACCAACAGGCGGACAAAAGGTCCCAGTCGGACGGGCCCGCCGGACATATAGGACCCTTACGTAGCGGGCAATGTGTCACAACACCAGGTGATGGCCCAACAGAAAGGGGCAACGCAGGGAGGAGAGAAATCAATACAGTGCTCAGGTGGCTATTGAGGGGAAGTGGGTGGTAGATAGGTCTACAATTCGCTGCCGAGTTTGTTTTGCCCACGTGTGGTCATACCGGAAGTTGCAGAGGGCGAGCCACCGGCCACGTTTTTTGCTAACATTGACCGCGTTGTCAAACCACAGAACAATTTGCCTCAATCGCAAGTGCTTTATCGTCAGCTGTTGGTGAACGGAGGGGTGTTACGATACATGGGGAAGGTGCTGTCGGCTGTGGCATCTACACCGCCTCCGGACTTATCGAAGGGGACTTTTTCTTTTCGGTCAGTAGTGCCAGTACTCCTCGCGTTACACGCTACAAAACATTCGAGGAAACTGAGTATGTCACGGCGGAGGTTAAGATGGACTCGTCACTACAACGTCCTCAATGGATTAAAATTGTGACGGAACAATTTGAGGAGGAGGAGAGAGTCCTGAGAGCTAGTCTTAGGGCCAACTCCATGGCGGACATGGCCTATGCGGGTGCTATGGCCAAATTGAAGAACTTCCTCGCAGCTCCACTAGAGGAACGGGACTTGGGGGAAATAAATTGTGCAATTAAACTCATGCGGAAAGGCGCAGAGTTCCACACGGAAGCAGTGAACTGGGGCTTGCGGCTGCTTTTCAATTCAGTGCTCCATCGCCGGGACACCTTCTTGGAGGGTGCGCAAGCAGGCACGTGCAAGGACTCGCTTAAAAGCCTGCGTTTATCGCCCATCCACAAATCTAGTTGGCTTTTCAACGGTAGTCTTCTTAACGTCGCGCCCGAGCTACGGGGCAAGGTGAAGCCGCCGCCCACATCACAGTGCGAAAGGGGAAGCAACAGAGGCACCGGAATGAGCAGAGTGCCCTTTCGTGAGGCGCTTCACCCTGGAAGCCAGGGACCGCCAAGAGTTATTCAGACCCAACAGCAGGCTCAATCCGGCCAGAGTGGAAGTCAGAGGGAGCCAGGGCAAGAAATTTTCCAACGAGGAGCAGTTTTCCCAGAAACTGCGGAGGAGGTCGCAGGCCCCCTAACACAAGGCATTGACAACATTCTGGCACTTCCCCCCCCCCCCCCCGGATTAAGGTGGGGGCTGGATATCGCGCCATCTCAGAACGGGAACGTATAACGACAACAGACAAGCTCGTCCTCGCAGTGGTGGTGCGAAGCTATATCCCAAACTTTACTTCGGTGCCATCACTCAGGTCAAAACCACCTTACTGGCTGTTACAAAAACAGAACCACCAGAGTATGTGGCAGAGATAAGGTCGCTGCTCAGGAAAGGAGCAACTGTGGAAGCACCTGTCAACACCTCGGGGTTCTTCAGCCCGGCGAGGGTGATACCCAAACGGAACGGGGGTGTGAGATTGATTTTCAATTTGTGACACCTCAACAGTTTCATGGCGACAGAACATTTCAAGATGGAAACGTTAGCGTCAATCAGAGAAGCAATTCAACCATGTGACTTTTCAACTTACATAGACCTGGAAGATGCTTACCTCCATGTGCCACTACACCCGATCGTGCATCATTTGTTCCGCCTGGTTTGCCAAGGGAAGGTCTACCAATTTGTAGTCCTCCCCTTTGGCCTGTGCTCAGCATCCCACGTCTTCACTGTGCTCATGAAGCCAGTACTCGCAGATCTCCATCGGGCCCTTATTTACACGCATGCGTATCTGGACGTTTGGCTCATCCGGAACCAGAACTGGATCAAGCTGACAAAGGACACACAGAAGTGCGTGGCGCTGATAGGACAACTTGGATTGGGAGTGAATGCAAAGAAGTCGAGTTTGGTGCCGCAACAAGAGTTCGAATTCCTGGGAGCTTGGATAGACACCCGCAAGTTCAGTATCCAACCATCAGACGACCGTATGGCGCAGGTGGCGCAGGTGATGAGGGAAGCACGAGAACTACTTCAAGCGCAGGGCGTTACGGCGAGAGAACTCTCGCGTACTATTGGCAAGATGGATTCCTGTGATACCCTGGTCTCCATGGGAGCATGGAGGGTGACCGCTTCACTGGCTGCAGAAGGAAGAGTGGATGCCACGGAGGTCGTGGGAGGATTTCATTCAGTTGGACAGAACACCAATCGAAGCCATTGCGTGGTGGACGATCACGAGCAATCTCCAAGCGGGAGTCCCAATCCACGCCCCGGCGTCTGATTGGCCGCTGCTCACGGACGCATCCTCCTCGGGGTGGGGCACGGCCGTGGGAGAACAGCAAACAGCAGGTCAATAGTCGAAGGAGGAACGTCTCCTTCACATCAACGTGTTGGAACTGAGGGCAGTTTGGCACGCTCTACTACTGTGGGCACACAAACTGCGGGGTTCTTCAGTGATAGTCCTCTCGGACAACACGTCAGCAGTGGCATATCTGAAGAGGAGGAACGAGGTCAGCGTCTCCATTAGGAGGTGCATCGGATTTTTGTGTTGTGCGAGGACTTTGATATCCTTCTTCAGCCGAGAAGGAACCTGAACCTGATACCAAAGAAGGACACATCGTGGGGAACCTGAATGTATTAGCGGATGAGTTATCGAGGAGCGAAAAAATCTGAGGTTCTACCTGGCGCGCACCAAGGACTTCGTGGAGGATTGCAGGAAACAAAGGAACAGGTCATGGGTACCCCTGTTTGTCAGCATTAATAGTACAGGTCAAGTATTTTAGGCTAGCAGTAAAAACGAGGTTTTAACCTCTAAAAATAGTTTTTACTTATCCTAAAATACTTACCTGTGAGAACCCACCCTCCTCCCGCGTCGAACCGCCTAACGGGGAGACAAACTGTGTGGAGAAGCGGGAAAGGGGCACCACCTCGCGGTGGTCATGGGCCCCGGGGAGCACCATTGCAAGGACCTGGAGTGCATAAAATTCATGTTTGGGACGGGTAGCATTTCAAATTTTTGCATTGACAAATAATTGTAAAGCATTAAAAAATAAAAATACAGGTAAATATTTTAGGCTAAGTAAAAACTATTTTTAGAGGTTAAAACCTTGTTTTTAATACTGTAAAATAGTTTAAAGTCTTTTTATTTCTCCGGTATTCACGATCTTTGAAAGCGATCCGATTTTGGCCGCCATCCGCCGCTATTGCACTCCTAGTCGACTGTCAGTTAAGAGATGCGCGCGTGCTAGCTCCAATGCCTATGACCTTGGCTCGCTTCGCGTGACGTCACTTGAGACTGGACCCTATCGCTATCAGTGGTCACGTGCTACGAACTAACCAATCTTAGCTCGCGATACTGACGGCAGTTCAAAAAGGTTGTTGAAATGGAGCAGTTCATTCGAGGAATAAAGGCTTTGATGTCGACGTTGATGACGTCGTTCAAATTGGACATGGAAATGGGGATTCCTAGCTTTCTAAACGCGACCAAGATGGCGGCCGTGCATTGCGTTGTTGATCAGTTACGATAGCTTGAACGAAGGGCCATTTTCAGCAAACGAAAGCAATTTTGACGATACTACCAACAAAAACTTCAATTAAGGTAATTAAAAGATGATATTGAAATAATTAAACCGAAAATATATGTTCCAAAATACCTAATTTAATAGGAATTACACCTCTGTTGTACGCAAGTGGAATTTTTTTTGCAACGGCGCGTTAAACTGATATGACGATGTATCGTTCGTTGGAGGTTTTAGACACGATTCAGATGCAACGATATATCGTGGTTCAGATGCTAAAGGGTTAAGTTGTTATCCTAAAAAAAATTCTTAAAACAAACTGTGTTCAACAAATACTCAAACTCTGCTCGGCTCTACTCGAATGAAGATAATTAATTACACCCGCACACCCTTAAGAACTTTTTGTCCAAGTTGGCAGTTACATTCAAGTCTTATTGTCTAGTTTCTCAATTACTGGGTGAAGTTCTGAATCATTGTTTTACTTGGAAAAGGGTATAAATGATGAGGCTAACAAAAAGTGTCAGGCATTAACTGTTGTAGACGTGCATGTGTCGTAAAGTTTTTACTTTAGTACGTACCAACTTTTGCTGTTCATAGTGTAAGTTCTAATTCTGTTTTTCAAAGATCATGCTGAGTGTTGAGCAATTCATTATGCGTCACCTTTACAAAAACAAAAAGTTAGTAAGTGTATTTGCTACGAAGGTTAATATTGAAACAGCACTGTAGAGAGCTGCCTGTAGTGGTTTTCTGTGATAGTCCAACTATGCTGTTTTAAGCATGCTGAGGAGGCTTACAAGGCCAGAGCTGTCAGTAGAGGGACAAGTGAAAAAGGAATGTGGTCACTTGCAGGGTGCGTAGTGTGAACACGACTGGATTATAAAGCTCTAAAAGCAGCATACTGGGTATGGCGGCCCTTCCAGATGCTGAGGACATTTCTATTTCCCATTTTGTTACAACAATAGCTCTTACAACAATAAACCTGTTATAACAACGGTATTTTCAATGCTATTCGAGCAACAATGCATGCAAAAGTGGTTGTTTATAACGATAAACTGGATGTAACATTCAACTTCCAAGGACCCCTGGGACATCATTATAAAGAAGTTTCACTGCTTAATTATTTCAAGTGTCCTTGGAGAAGAAGTTAGGGTGCGTAAAACGCACTGAGCAGTATAGAAGTGATGAAATGTTGCCTGCAAAGCGCGATAGTCTGCAACCCAACGATAGTATATCTTAAACGTTATAATACGCAATAATTTAAACCTTGTTAGCTAAGTTATACAGATGTTTTAGTTTTAGACGAGCATTACCACAACTTAGCAGAGTCGCATTTTTTTTCCGTATTTTGAGCCGTGACTGCTGTCATTGCAGGATGTGGGATGCCTACTTGGGCCGATCATGTGCAGGGAGTCAAGGTTTCCGTGACGCTGCCGTTCTGCGATTTTCTCGTGGAAAAAAAATTAGTCTCATGAATTTGCATAACTTTCTGAAAATAATGAAGATGTTCGTGAGTAGTCGGCACCCACAGCTAAAACACTACTGCATTCTGTTCTGCTCTTAACTTCCACGCTCGACATGCACAACAACAAAAAGAAAGTAAATGGACAGCCGCGGTTGGTATTATTTGTCACATAACTAAGAAAATTATTTAGCAGAGAATGAGTAACGTGTGAGCGGAATTTTTATTTGTCACAGCAGAAACCTGGACTCCCTGATACAGTATGCGTGTGCCAAAGTGAATGGATGTGTGATCGTGACTTGACAGACTCGTCGACGAGTTTGAGTCGAAATGGTCCATGCAATTTGTGTTGCAGGCAAAGGAGATAGTTGTGCGTCACAAGGAGCTTCAGGCTCAAGCCTCCTCCCTGCAAACCCATGTGTCCAGTTTGGAGGCTGATCAGAATAACCTTGTTGCTGAGCGGCAGGCTGAGCTCTTTGATAAGGCCGCCAAGACGCCTTCTTTCAACGGACAGAAGCCCGTAAGCTGTGCCCTTTTGAGATCTATGTGTTGTAGCATTTTTAATTCTTGGTGGAGAATTGCAACTATTTATGAGGCTCATAATAGGAATATCAAAGAGTGAAAAAACAAAGGAAAATCTAGGCTCTCTAATAATAGTGTGTGAAAGTTTGTTTTGGTTAAAAAACTTGTCTATAAACTAAGCAATGTGAGCCCCATTGTCTTAGGATTATTCATTCTACCACTAAGTCCAGTACCACATTGTTTTATGCACTGACATACTCATTAGATCAAGGAGGTGAAAAATTATTAACCATTTCAAACTTTTAAAAGCAAGTAGATGTAATTGCATAATAAATTTTTTCCTTCAGCAAATACTTCTTAAATATTTTGTCCATCTTCTGATTACATGGTTGAAATCCATCTATAAACAGAATAGATCCGTAAAAAAAATTTTTTCACATGAACCAATTTTAGATAAATTTAATTGGCTAATCTTACTTAAATACTAATTTTCAGCATGATCATCATCGGTATTTTTAATCCATCTTTGCATGTTTCAACCTTGATGCATACTGTGTATTTGTTGTGCGTATCTCCGTGAGCTATAAACATACAATCTACAGTGCACGTGTTCTGTCCAGCTGGTATTGTCATGCTTCTGGTATAACCAAAGCATGTTTAAACAGACTTTTTCTTGATAGTCAACTTGTCAAGTTTTGGCATAATGGAACAAGCAGCAGTCTTCTAAGAGAGCGTTTGGTTTGCCATTCGAGAGAAAAATCGGGATTTCGATTGCGATGCAAACAGAAAACGAAAATCAAGATTTTCTATGAATGGCTGGGGCCTTCAAGCAAACGAAAATGGCGATTGTGCTTCATTATGGTACAAACAAAAATCTTCAGCAAGATAGAGCAGTCCTGCACACAGGTGCAAGAGACGGTTCCTAGAAATCCCTTTTCAGCAATGTATGAGATCGTCAACTTCATCTTTCCTGGTTTTACAGTGTAGGTACAATTTCGATCAAGGTTGTCGCGTGAACATTATCAATTGTCATCAATCCTTGTGCGCACAGGAAGTACAGCCAGTTAGGCTTCTGCCCTCAGACGAAGATGCGACGGCTGACGACCAACAGCCAACGAATTTAACAGCGACTATAGGTTCCCTCGGCTGTCCATCCTAGGGATTTAAAAATGCTGACAATAAATCACGGCAAAGTTGTTTTAGTTTTCGCTACATGGAAATTTTGTGTACTAAGAAATCTGCGTACAGGAACTCCCATAAAGTTAAACCCAGTTACAACTATAAACCTATAATAACAATGCTATTTTTTAGGTTCTTCAGGCAACAATGTATGCAAAAAGGATTATTTACATCCTAAAAGGCACTTGGACTGTAGTTATAAAGAAGTTTTACTGTACTGACAAATGTTAGGTGGTTATAGAGGGCATGGACACAAGCAACTATCCCCCCCCCAAAAAAAAAAAAAAAATTAATAAAATATCATTAGGAACACCAGCAGCCTAATCTGGTATTTTTGTCATCTTTGTTAATGTCACAGTTTGCTTGTATCAGTGCATGTGCAAAGTTGGTGCGGCACGATTCATTTACTGACAGTGCTGCTTTATGCTTAGTGTTGAATATTAATACAGTAAAACCTTGTTAACTCAAAACTCTTGTTATATCAAACTATTGGTTAAGTGAAACAATTTTGTGTTATTTTGTTGGCCCACTACAAAACTAACTAACCTCATTATCTCAAACATCGGTTAACTGAAATTCCATATGCGGTAAATTTATTACTTGGCACCATGCATATTGTCACTTTCGTACCGTAAAAAGTAATTCTTCCGTTGTCTCTGATGACGAACAACTATTATATTTATGTATTACATATATAAATATTTACATATTACATCGATATGCTTTTTAGCAAACTTTGTGGCCTTTGGCGGACAGCCTTTGTTGTATGTTTATGGCTTGCTATTTACTTCAAACTGTAATGTCAGTATTGCTCGAGTTCAACTTAATGAGCTTTTACTGTACCAAACAAAAAATAGGCAACACCATGTAATTATAAATAGTTATTAACTAGTGTTTTCATTACTTTTCTGGATTTGTTTCTGTATTGTTATTTTACTTGTTATTGTTATTTTATGGTTATTTTATTTTTCTTGTTTTCCTCAGGGTTGTGACGATCCATCAGTATTATCGCAAGAGCTTATTTTGCGTGAAATATCGTCGACACTTGCCCAGCGCCGCAAATTGCATTCGCAGGTCACAAAATTGGAGACCGAAGTCCAGACACTAGAGAAAGTCAACAATCACCCAAAACAATTTCGTCCTTCCGCACAAGAAAAAGTTATGCCCGTGCCAATAAGGACTATCAAAAAAGAGCCTAGGTGTAAAGAAGAAGCCAAAGTAGTGGAGCGGTTTGAGGCACCCAAGTTAGTCAACATAGAGGATCGCATAAAAAGTATAATCACTAGCGCTCTAAACGAAAAGCCAACTCCGACTTTAGGGAAACGGAAGAAAGAACCCATAGCAGCTCTACCAACCTCAAGCCACGATGATGCCATCACTGCCCCTCCCCCCTCCAAAGTTGCTCAAATGGACGTGTTGCCCCCTGGCAATTATAAGGCTCGCCGCCCCCCTCGTACTGTCGGGGATCTCCTTGGGGACGAAGTGGAAAAGACGTTAGAAATTACGAGTCAGAACTTGATTAATGCTGCTGTTAACATGAGCATGCTTGGTAGTCGCCCCATGATAAAAACGGAGTTTGTTCCGCATGTTCCCAAGGTTCAACCTCCTTGCATGCCGGTCCGAATTTCGCTAAAGAATGGTGCTGCTGTTGTGACATCGCCGCCTCATCCGGTGGTCCCGGACAGTACAAATAGTGTGATTAGTGTGAATCCAGTTCGGGAAGCTAAAATGGAAAACGACGTCGTGCCTGACTTGCTGAAAGTTCCCGAGCGCCTTTCCCCCAGTCCCTTGCTAAGTAGTACGTACTCTCCAATCAGCCGCCCAAATAGTACGGACAGCGTAGCTTCGGGAGGAGCGCCTCCACTTCCTCTAAATCAGAGTATCACTGCCAGTTTTAGTTATAATGCTGCCACGACAGACTTTCTGCTGTCTAACAGTGTACTTCAGTCAAATCCGTTGACTTCGGCGTCTGGTTTTGTCACCCAGACACCTACATTATCAACTGCCAAAGAGACTGAGACCAAATGTTCAAAACCGTCGGCGACATTGCCGGCAAACACTTCTGTGCCCGCTTCTAGTAACGGTGCTGCAAGTCCCTTGTACGGATACCCTCCTGTGGCTGGTTTGCCGACGATTCTGACCAACGGTGTGTTGGTTGGCTCCAAAGATGAGAAAGGGCCCCTAGGCGAGACTAGGAGCACTACGGCTTCATCGTCCGTGATCAGTGAACCAAAGGCCACCGACAACACCAAAGCTGCTCCCCCACCGAAGACGACCAATGGGATCGTGCTCAACCTCGGCAGTCTGCTGGCGTCGGCTGCTAAAGCTGAAAGCCAAAAGGCTGAAGAAGGTAAGCACAAGAAACCAAAGAGGAAGCACTCCCCGCTGGCTGGTAGCACGTCAGTATCGCACAAACGGCACTTGTCAGATGTGTCAAAATCTTCGGCTGAGGTCCGCGTTCCCGTGACAGCCGTAGTGGACAATGTCAATGCAATCTCCTCCCCTGAAATGTCAGCGAAGTCCTCCCCCTGTATCACTCAAACCCCCGTCCATGATCTCAAACCATCATCCAAGGAACCCCGCAAAGCCCCCTCAAAGGCTTCAAGTAAGTTAGTGAGAAAGCTATACTCTTGAGCCAAATTTCATCTAGGCTTCCCCTTCGACTTCTTATACTAGTAAGGTTCCTCAGCTCCGATTCTTTGTAACTTGCTATACTGCATGAGACGGTTTTGAACCCGTTGCTTTTTCTTTACGGTGGCGGTCCTGTTATGCTTGAAATTAGTATTATTTATTTTTAGTGTTTGATTTGCTTTTGCTGTTGTAAAGTGTACAGATTATTTTTATAGATCACATTATCTTGTCGTGTTATTACCAAATATTTTTTTTATAATCACGGTATTATCATTATTAGTAATACAAAAAATCACTGTTAATTCTTTATCGTTGTACCTGGACTTCTTAAACATGACAAGAATGACTTTCCAAACCAATCCAAAATAATTAGTATAGTTTGAAGCGATACGTAACTAGTTCAGTTTGATTTTTTTTAACCATTATTTTTTTTAAATGGTCTGTAAAATTTGTAAAAATAAATTGTATATAAAGATTTGGCTGTACAGGGATTGTAGTCCATAGGCTCAAGATTCTAAAAAAAAATTCTATGTACTGTAGCGTGAAACCGTGTAGGCTATACCAAGTGTAATATTGACGATTTGATAAAGCGATAAGCGTAACAATTTTCGGTATTCTTAGTTAATTTCCAACAGAAATCTGCTAGGGCGGACACAATTTTTCTGAGTTTATTTTGCTTGTTAAAATTAGAAATTAACGCACATTTTCCGAAGCAAAATACTGTACCAATATTCTCGCGAATTTCCAACAGACCGATGACGCCAGTCTTCATCAGGAATAAATAACACAACTTAAAAACTTTTATCAACTACATTGTCACTATGGAAATCGGCGCTTGAATCTGCGCTCGTGCCTGGCGTGGCCTCCTAAGAATGTTATCAAATGATCAAGAACGACAGAACTTTCAGAGTATCAGCTGCTGTTAAGGTATTTTCAGTTAGTTTATTTGCCTTGTGTTAATCCTCCCTATAGCCTGCGTGACACTTTAATGTGTGTGGTTCGTACTTCCCTCCAAAACGGAGAATATCTGAAAGAAGTTAGTCTGATATGAAAAAATGGCAAATAATTGGACAATGGGCAAACGGAATGTGAAAGTCGGGGTAATACTATTGAATTTTATAAAATTTGATGGGTTGGGTTTTTCCAGTCATGATTTCAATAAATTTACGGATATTAGATATTTGTATAGTAATAGTTTTTAGCCATAATTGGCTGTATTTTTTAATATTTTTTTTATACGTACAAATATTGGGGGCCCTTTCTTCAAAGATGCTGGTGAAGTTTTTGCATTGTACCTCCAACTTTACAGTAATTCAGGGACTATCTATACAGACAAGTTGGTTACTTCAATCAGCCCGACACACTAAACGGACACGTCTAGTCAACTCTTACTAGTTAAAATTTATTTGGTATGTTGGCGACTTTCCATTTAATATTTCAGCATTAGTGGAAACCTTTTTTTGGTACTACTATAACATTTATCCCATGCTGATTTAGCCGTAGCGTAACTAGCTTCGGTTGCATCCCATCAAACATTGTGGAACCCCATTGTGGAAACCCTTCCGAATGTCAGTCCAGTAGCAGTCGCCACTTGGCCAGTAGACCTTACAAAGCACTCGCCATTTCACAATTTTTACTCGCCACGTACCAAATACGTGTTGTATGATGAAAGGTTTCTCTAAGTTATGCGTTGACAAAATTGTGCAATTTTCTTAAACTCCAGTATTAATGCAGAAAGTCCAGTTATATAGCCCTTATAAATCTGAGCATAACGCCGCAAACCGTTCGTCTCTAACTTATACGGTTTCAGAGATACCCCTTTTTTAGTGGCATGCTCTGTAGCTAGTCGCTGATTTGGCGAGTAAGGCTAAATTCCAAGTCGCCGACTGTTGATTTCCACTCGCCAAATGGCGAGTGGCGACCGACATTGGGAAGGATTGCTGTTGGTAGAGGTCAGCCTGAAAAACCTAGTTACGTTACTGACTGGAAAGGGTATCATGGCAGAAGCCCTGCCAGTCTGTGCTGACCAGGGCAGTGAGAGCATATAGGGGATCTAGTCTGGAGTATTTGTGATATTGTCTCGAACCCCAGCAATGATTGGAGGTTTGCCGTAGTGAATCCCTGAATTCGTCCCTCTCTTTACTGGATTTGAAATTGCACCAATACCAACTTTACCGGTACGATACCGATACAGTTTTACAAATTTTACCGGTGCCGATACCAGTATCCAAATGTTGATGCCTAATTTTTATCAACTTTCGTAATATTTTATAGGTTTCTACAAAAGTCCAATAATTAATTTTAAAATGGCAATCGACAGTTACCTACAACGTCATTATGACGTCCTCAATAAATGTCTCTGGGAAACCACGAACGTCGTATGACGTCCATTCAGCGATGGTTTTGTTGTCAGTTTCAGATCTTTTCATGTACAGTAATTTTTAGAAGCCTGTGAGCTATTAATTTTACTACCAAAAAAATGGGTGCATTTGTTTTCATTAAAACACAAATTGCACATAAAAAGGCTTGTTGCACGATTTTTAACAATTTTATCAAACAGGCAATGTCAGTGCTTGTACTTATCACCAGGAAACTACTGCCTCGGTACGGTTTACTTGTAAACAAATCGTGGCCTGCAAAGGGTTAAGAGTGCTGGGGAAATACTCCATTTTCCGAGTTAAACGCCGCAAACTGTGTGTTATCTCGAATGGTTCCAGAGTTATTGGTATGCCAGCCAAAGTTGCCGATATCGATACCCTAAATATCGGCAACTGGTATGATCCGGAATCGGTGGTGATGCAGCTTTACTTTTCTCCTTCAAAAATATCGAGTGATACTGAGAACTAAATCACCGCTAAATCGAGCAATAGTTTCTGCTTTTTAGCTTGCTGAAGCCAGTTTGGTTTTGAGCTTGTGAATCACTCCGTTGCAGATGACGTTAAGACTCCTAAGAAATTAATTAAACGTATGAAATTCATTGCTTGCCTGGTGAAATTTGATGCAAGCTAGCAGGTCAAACGTAACCTAGCCTACTATAACATCTGTAAAAAGCTGACATGCAAAAACATCAGAAAGAAGTAGCAACAGAAAAATATAGCAGAAACTGCAAGGCCAGTGCAGAAGCCGAAAATTTACAGTGATTATGAATCGATCGGCTATTTATCCTCATAATAAACCAATCAAAATGCAGGCTTACAGTTACAACTGATTTTATAACTTCAGTAGACCATTTTAAAGTTGTTTGCCAGCTTTGCAGTGGTTCAATGCACAACTACTATACCTTGACAAGTCGTTAAAACCAATTACATGATTAGTGCACTAGAAATGGGTTAATCTGCAAATATTTTTTGTTTTAAAGTTGTTAAGAGTTATCTATGGCGCGTTTCCTTCCAGAATCTTGGATATTATTTTTGAAAGATTGTTAGAATTTTTAATACAGTGTTTCAATGTAAAAATATAAATTTATACAAACTTGTCGTAAAAAAAAAAAAACATTTAGCTTTGCAAGCCTTTTACTCAAAACTTAGTTTATATCTTTACAAATCTGTAATTTCTAAATTATTACTCCCTTTGGCATGTTAGTTTTTTTCTTTAGGGTACTTAAGCTACCATTTGAGTGGTGGTGCAGCATGAGCAATGTGAAGTAGATATTAAATAATTCAAATAATAAATTTAATTTTGTTTTGCTTTGATAGGCCTATTATTAGTGCTAGCAGTTTCCGTGTAATTTGCTAAACGTTTAAACGACCTAATTAAACGTTCGGTTAACCGAAAACCGTGAAAAATCGAACGGTAATAATAACAACGCAACAAACTAAGACGAAAAAAAAATGTCAACATAAAATTCAATAACTACGTTTTACTAATTTAATTTAAAAAAAATTTAAGCAACACGAATCACACATTAAGTAAACAAATCGTATTTATTCTGAAACAAAACAAATGTTAAACAATAGCCTAAATTTAAAAAAATAAAATAAGCAGGAATCGCGGGAAATCCTCACACGTTTGCGATTGTTTTACGATCTTGGATCAGTCAGCACGCTTTGGAATTTAGCTTTGTTAACCATCCAGTGGTTAGTTGTTTTGAACAATTTGTAGACAATTGTTTAAAAAAAAGTTTTAATTGTTTAATTGGCTTACGTGGTGATAATATTTCATCCATTCTGCAGTGTCCCGCTACGTTTACGGTGAGCGCGGTTAAAACCCGACGCGACTTAAGCCTAACCGAAGCTGGTTTCGATTTCACCACAAAACCGGAAGTTCAGGTTTTACAGCTGCTGATCAAGTTGGATGCAGCGAAAGCAGCTAATATTCTGGTAGTTTTAACGTTAACTACCAAATAAAGTCACAAAATAACGTTTATTGAAGTAAAACTTTGTGCTGTTGTGAGGTAAATAATCAGATTCGGTTAATCGTTTAGCAATATAGAAAAACGTATACACGTAAATTTTCGTTTAAACGTTTAAACGGATAACCGTTATAGCACTACCTATTATGCAAATTTATATATTTGGCTGGCCCCCATTTGGACTGTATTGGTCTTATCCAGTTGCTTCACGTATAGTCTTCTGTAAATTAATTAGAAGTAGGGTTGATTCCCCAATGAACTGGTTTAAATGACGTTGATTCATAATACAGGAGTGTGCCTCGGCAACCAAATTTCATTTTTAGTATGGTTTTATGCCCCAAGTTGATTGAGTTTTTTGTATCGTACGTCTCCCATCTTCTGTTTTAGGCCATATTCGAAAACTTGGAACACAACTTTATCAACTTTCATTATGTGTTAGGTTGGTTCAGTATCAGCCGATGTAACTCTATTACTGGTGTATTGGCTCAGTTGGTACAGCCTTCTTCATTATGTCTATTGCCTAAACTACACAGGACAATTTTTAAAACAATACTAAACTCTCCAACTTTCAATTTTTTAATTGTTAGTTTTGATACTGGAATTACTGTTAAGACATCCTACGTCAATAGGTATTGGCGCTGGAATAGTACGATTTTTAAAACACCCGCTGTAAGCAGACGCCGTGTGCTTAGCTCGCAGTCGCAGGAGAAAATTCCGTTTGAATCGCGTGGCATGACGTTATCTTTCTTATTGCATTATACACCTGTCTGTGTGACTGCGTAGGTGCCTGAAACAAAATTACAATGCCTGGGGGCTCGCGCATCACAGCGAGAATAAGACCGCACTCACAACTGCCTTTAAAAAAAGACGACATCACAGCCTTCCATGGGTTGTGCTGCTCTGATGTGTGTCGTTGGATCAGGCGATTTAAAGACCGCAGTGATTTTTATTTTACTTCGGCTTAATTATCAAGGAAAGCAAGATTTTATGTCTTGAAAGGGTTTTTAGGTTCTTGGCTAATAATAACAAATTTGTGAGGGTTCAGTAATACTTTAACCTTTAACCTTACTTTTTTATTTACCCGGAAGAAAAAATATACGAATAAAAGTCAGTAGAACCGTACCTTACGTTTTATAAGCACACAATTTAAGATTTTCATTCAATGTTTGTTCTAAAAATGTCAAAAGTTTGTTGATGGAAAAGTTAACAATCGCAGTTATATCCTACTGTATAGATAACACAATAACACCGTGTTTGCCTGGCTCCTCCTTTTTTAGTTGCTAGTGCTTATTCGCTGTAAATTGTAAATTTGCTGATCAAGTGTACTTATTTTTATGGTAGATTTAAATACTTTAGACTATATGGTTAATACTGCTGTGCTGTAAAGCAGTGAAAGGGCTCTCGTAAAATTTATAAGTTGACTTGACTTGAGAATTTTGTTAGCCTTACACGAATGCTTTAACATTTTAGCAGAACAAACCCACTGAAAAAAGAAATGCTATTAAAGAATAATTTTTATTTATGTTGTTTATAATTGAGATGTGTGTATACAAAAAAAGCAAGTATTTTTTAAGAATGGTGGAAATATATTGAAAAGGACCTGCACGGTTGAGTTAAATGATTAAAAGTGAACTAGGCCTACTGTACATAATACACATGTTAGTCAGGCTAAATCCACGTACAAATGCCCACTAATAATACACCGATACGTTGTTATTACTGTCGATTTTACTCATTGTTATTTATTGTGAACTTATTTGGATGTGTTGTGTCAATACATCATGGATAGTTTCGTTGGATTTTACCCTTGAGTATAGTACGTTTGCAATCATCTTGATTTGTTAATTAGTAGGCCTATTGTAGTGAATTTTGCATTAAAATTAACAGTTACTTGATTACTACAATATTGGCTCAATGAATTAAAAACTGCGCTTTTACATGTTTAAAAATTACTTGTAAGGAAAAGAATTTAGTTTAGTGTACTTCGCAAGATGCCGAGTCTGCGAGAAGAATGCAAAATGTAACCTTTATCAGGATCAGGTTTGCTTCATTCTGTTCAAGGATTTGTGTAAGGAGGCCGATACTTTGTCAAAAGTGCCTGAAGAAGATGGCAGTTTGCCATTGAAAATTTACGAGACATTGAAAGTGTCTTCGTTGTGAAGTTTAGCGGTAATATTCTCGGAATTGTGACTCGGATTTGAAGACAAAATCGTTAACTGCATATTTAAAAATCTAATTGTAGACCTCTGTATTGGTGCTAACTTTCAGAAGTTGAGGCCAGTTTCCTTGTTGTAAACGGCTGTGCTGTGTCACATGTGGCTTATGTAGAACCCTCTACTTTTGTTTGTTGCATAGAGGTATTATCTAGGCAATTGCAGCGGGGCCCGGACAAAATAGACAGGAAATTCTCACTAGTGCTGGCATTAGTTATGCCATTTATACAGGTCGAAAGCCAGATAAGCCATTCTATGAAATCGAGCTTTCTGAAAGTTTTCTTAATCCATTCGTATACGACATAGTCGTAACTGGTATTAAAAGATGACTTTTAACTTCTTAACCCTTAAAGTGCGGGCGACGAGTATACTCGCCAAAAACACAAGCACAGCTTTGAGTCCTAAAAACAGAGTCCAAAGTATGCACGAGATGGCCAACAATGGAGAAACCACAACAATACTAGGTTCCCGTAACAAGCCGACTCTAGAGACGGCCGTGGCCGAGTTGGTAGATGCGTGTGCCTGAAGTTAAAGAGCTCCTTCAAATTGCTAGCTCGAGTCCCGTCCAGGTTACCCCTACTTTTGTGGAGATAGAAAATTAATTCAGCAGTTAAAGGGTTAAATGAATGACATCCAACAAAGTATAATTTAACAGAACAGAATAACGATGACGGATGGATCTCCTGAAATTTACGTTTAGTTGTTCTGCAGCAACAGAGGTACTGAACATTCCTGCCGTCATAATTTTCAGTCACAAACATTATTTGCAAGTTGTCCCCCGCTCCCAACTCCCTTCCTTCCTAAATTCCCTTGCATTAAAAATAATGGTAAGCAATTATCTTTTTTTTTTGTGAAATGTGATTACAAAAAAAAAAAAAAAATTGGAACAAAGTGAAAAAATAATGGTTAAAAAAAATAGACCATTTTTTATACTTAGAGGTGTTCTTCCATTTTTGCATAAGTAATGCTACGGCCCTGCTTGTGTCACACTGCCGAGTTTCAAGGCAAGCAAAATGAAATAAAATTTGGGATGCGTTTATTACTAAGGCTGCACCGATGCCAACTTGACCAGTCTGATACTGGTACCAATCCAGTTTTTAAAAATTTTGCCGGTATTGGTGGCGGTCCAATATCCATTAATTTAATCCGTAATTTTTTTGTCAATGGCGAAATTTTCTTCAGAACTCCAATAATTATTAAAATAAAAAAAATTTTAACTAGTAACCAACAGTTAAAAGATAGCTAAAAAGATACTCGGTTATTTCCTGAGCAAAACGCTGCAAACCGCATGTCGTCATCTGGCATAGTTCCAGAGTTATTGATGTTTTGGCGAAAGTTGCCAATAACGTTCTAATACCACAAATATCAACCGATCTGATCCAGGTCGGTGCATCCTTAATTATTACGACAAAACATCTTGTAGTTACCATATTTCCCATTGCAAGGGATTATCTACGGGTAATGGAATAAAGTTGACAGTATGAGAAGTATTGAGGCATGTTTTGGGTGGAGGGTTAATCCCTTTTAGAAAATGAAGGGAAATAAAGTGGCATTCGTTGCTCCCTTTACTGGATGAAACTTAGCATAACTGAACAGTTGTCCTTAATAAGTTTTATACGTGGAGGTTAACAAGTTGTTGAGTTTCAAAACAGCCAATTACTTAACTTAACATTGAGTTGTGCGGTTCTTAAGCAAGCATACTACCAAGATTCTCCGAATGTGTGCCCAGGTCTACTGCTTGTTCCACCAGTGACGAGTTAAGGGACGTGATGCATCTTTATGCACACACGGGGAGTATAGCTAAAAATTAACATTTCTTGGTAGTCACCGTTGGTTGGTTAGTTTTAGATTTTTTTGTTTGTCACCAGTTGCTGTCAGAAGCTGTGCAAAACGCTGCTTAACCGGTGGTGGTGTTTGTCTTCATCCATGATAGCATTTGAAGCCACCGTCAGATTCATTAAAAATGCTCCAATCATTCTATTCCCTATTGGTGGATTTTAAGTTCGTAAAATCAAAAAAAAATTGTACCATTAAGGGGTTTCGTAGAATTAATCGAACATTACGTACAAGACTAACCATTGTAGAAATAACCAAAATTGTAACATAAAACGACAGGTAAATGAAGGAAGTCTTTCAACTAATTGGACCAATAGCTTAGGCCGACCTTTTCTTGGTCATCTTCTATTCCTTAACTGCTCCATTGGTTTTTTATCATTTTTGGAGATGAACTTCATTGGTTCCAGAATAAGAAACACATGTTATACACACATTTACCACACGATGATTTTGCACAATATTGAGAATCTGTACACATTTTGGCTTGCTAGTTTTAGACCCTATCATTGTAGTGTATATGTAGTGTTTATTTTGTTTAGAAAGTTGTTGCTTAATATACTTGAAACGTGCATGATGAAATTTCAGAGCTGTTTGGCCTGCTTGAGAGAGGGGAGCGCCATCTTTTCTTTTCGCCCAATTAAAACCAAGCCTGCTGCTCTTTCACTCATCTCTGTTGTTTGCATGTGTACGGTATGTTTCTGCTGCTTTCCATACAATTCGTACAGTAAGCTCTACTCTTTACTAACAGTGGCAATATGGATTCAGTTGCCTTTTTTTTTTTTAATGCTACGTAAAGTGCAAAGCAGCATTATGCTTTGTTTTGTTGGTTTATTTTTTTTTAAGGTTGTAGGGTTCCCACCATTTTGTTGTTGGGTTATACTTAAATATGCTCAACAGCTTTTTCATGTTTGCTGATGCATGTGAATTAAAGTTCATGGCTCGTTTGTCCTTTCGTTTTTCGCATTAAATGTGAACATTTTGTGCTGGTAGATTACGTTAAAACTACAATAGAAATGTGTTGCTATTTCACCCTTTGCCCAGGACAAAATATCCGTAACATAAGTTAGGTTCCTTGTTTTGAAAAGATTGACTATTCATTGTCACATGGTTAAAGTAGAAAATCTACACTCTTGTAAATTTTGAACAAATCATGGCCTTGAATTCCTTGAAGCCTTAAATTCGAATTTAAAATTCAAGGCTTGAAAATTTAAATTTTTGTTGTAGAAGCCTTGAAATGGCCTTAACCACTTTCCTTAAATTGTATTAATGAACTTTGCTTGGAATGATGTAAATACCGTAACAGTAATTAAGTATAACATGAAATAAATAAATACAAATACTTGACGCAGAAAGGTGCCTTGCAGTACAACGAATTTTTTTTAGAACGGTCAGTTGTGCCTGCAAGTCCTTAGTAAAGCTGCAACTGCCGCTGTCAGTGCTTTACATGAAACAGTTTCATGCGAAATGTGTAACTTGTTTACATTGGAGAGACCGGAAGACGGTTCCAAGAGAGGATTTGAGAGCACATAGGGGCAGTGAGACGTGGAGATAGACTTAACGACACTGGAAGAAAAGCACCAGATTGCTTAGAGAAAGACATCGGTGTTGCTCACCTCCAAGTTCCAACTCTATGCAGGCCACACACCTGCGTGCTCTCGAATACCTTGCTGTCTTCCGTTTTAAAGCAAAGAAGATAATCCTTTGAATTTGACGGGGGTGTCCCACAAGTTCCCACGACTGGAAGTGCATCTTTGTGAGGGTTCCTAGGAATGTAAGCAAGGTGACCAAAGCACTGCCCATTGGTCATGGCATTGGACTGTGAACCTAGAGGATGCAGGATTAAATCCCGCAGCTGCCTTATTTATATCTGGGACTGGAACCATGGCTGGAAGTCGGTTAAAAGGACTGGACCACAAGTCATTGGTTGTCCTATGTTCATACCTGATAGAAGTCAATGTTTTGGGTGTAGTCTTTCTTTTCATTGGACTTAAAAGATACTGAAATTAAATACAAGACAATGAAAATGAATAAAAATAGGAAAAGTAAAACTGTCAAATATGTTGAATACAAGGTAAAGGACGATTACAGTGGCGAATTTCCCACATAGGAATAAAATTGACACTAAAAACACCAACAACAGACTTGCAATAAATGAAAGTCCACTTGAATTTTCGGGGCAATCACCGGTCCCCTTCCCTAAAGCACCTTTTACGAACGACGAATTGTTCGTTAACATGTTGTCGAGTAGTGTTTGCTTTGAATCCGCGTCTCGCATCAGCAGACCACTTACCTTTACGAACCATGCAAGGCGACGTGTTACTCACGAGTATGGGTGCACAAATCTACTGGCCACTGGCCAGTTACCGATTAACTTGGGCAGGTTGGCGATTAAAATATTTGGCATAGCACCCAATTTGGACGGTGGATTGAGGGTGATAAACAAGGTTTAAACGAACTGGATATTTTCGCTTCTTGTTGGCAGATTTTATAAGGGTTGTTTGTCAGTGTTCCAATGGTCTTAAATATCCTAAGCTATAGCTCTTTGTTACGGAAGTTAGAAATGTTACACGTAGTAACGATGTCTTCATTTTCAAACAAGTTTTCGAAGCCTGTGTACCTACTAGGCCAGTAAACATGACAATTTATAAGCAATTTGTGCTTTGACAAATTCATGGATCACTGCATGTAGATTGAATAGAGTTTTTTTTTTTTTATTGTTACTGGCTTCTAGAAACAAAACCTTTTAATTTGGCCACAAAACTTTCTCAGTTGGCGACTAAAAATTGTTGCTCTACCAGCCAACGGTGAGTTAAAAAATGTGAATCTGCACGTATATTCATGGGCCCTGCTGGCAAGGTCTGTCGCTCTTAAGTTCCAACCGTGGTCTTTTTTTGGATTTGAACATTTGAATTGATTAAGTAATGAGCAGTGATGGAGAATCAAAGGACACATCTGGAACACCAAACAGAGTGAGCAGTTCAATCGAATTATGCAACAGCACAACAAATACATCACTTGGCAGGGGACCTCAGTTCTGCTCAGCTCTAGCACCGTGCAAGAACTGTAGTCCAATGCCATTAAAAGATTCTCTCTCAATAAGGTGCCCCTGATGAATCTTACCAACCCACCTACGGTTACATCAGTTGTTTGATCAACCAATCTCTACCATGATTGGACCTTACATGGCGCCTTAAGATCAGTGGTCTGCTGACGTGCAAGGCAGAATCAAAAACGCTACCCGACAACATGGAAAGAACAATTTGTTGCTTGTAAAAAGTGTTTCCGAGGAAGGGGACCGGTGATTTCCCCGAAAACTCAAGTGAACTTTTGTTTATTGCAAGTCTTTTGGTGGTGTGAGTGTCATTTTTATTCCTGAGGTCAAATATGTTTAAAATATAACTGATCCATTCATGCTTGATAAATTATTAATTATAATATCTTCGAAAAGGCATTACAATTAGTAAAACCATATATGGAAAACGTTCAGTGGCAACCCAGGAATCGGTGCAAAGCGTCCAATTTGTACCCTTTAGTAACCTTGTACTTGTGTCATGTGGTAATCCAACCCCGTTTCCAGTTTATGGAAGGTTTTCCATGTACTAATAAAATATTTGAAAATGATGGCATCTTCTCTGATGGAATTGACAAACTGTATAGGAAAGAAAAAATAATTTTACATAGTGTTGTGTCAATTATGCCAGAGATGGTTGCCTAGTTAGACCAAATATGTGAAAGGAAATTTTAGTTTCAGTGAAAGAGTTCAGTATTTCATTTTTTTAATTTATGTTTTGTCCTGGAGGCGGTTTCAAAAAAAAGAGGCTGAAAAAACCATACATTTGTGTTGTGAATGAATACTCTCTACTGGCACAGATGCGCAAAACCGAAAGGTTTAGCCGTTTTCTTAAGGTTATCGGTGGTGAATACGTGTCCATCTCAAATGTTGGCCTTATTTCAATTATACAGGAAGGTACAAGATCTGTTGAATTGAAGATATTTGTGATTTTAAACAAGTATTTCAAATTGTTAGTTGTTTTTTTTTTTACTAACAGGGACAATCAGCAAATCATTTTAATTCCATCTAAATAGTGCGTTTACCTCTCAAATTACTGATCTCTCATATTGTGATAGCTAAAGTTTGCTCTTTGGGTGGATTAGCTAGAAACAAACCTAAGTAAATTGGCGGCTATTATATTCAGACAGATGACTGGTACTGTGACTTTGCCACCAACTTGGGACTTGGTGGTGTAAATTCCTGGTAAAACTTTGATTAAAAATATAAAGCCACTCCATCGTTACTCTTCACCAGCTCATCATGTTTTAATCTTTTGAGAACTTGAACACACCAAAACGGCTAATTCGACCGTGAGATTTTCTTGAAGTACTATCTTAAATATTCATAATTCTTACGCACGATCTCACCAACACAATATCAGTTCATCAATATCCAGCTAATTTTCGACAATTCTAAAGGAAATTGAGATCAGATTTCCTTCCTATCGTCTTTCAGGTTAGTTTTTTGTTAAAAAGTACATCATACATGCGCTCGTCATGTTTTGAAGCAGTCATGGCAAATTTCAATACACGACGAGCGCAAGAGTGATGTAGTTTTAACAAATAACTAAACTGGAAGCCTGAGGAAGACAGTAGGAAGGGAATTTGATCTCAATTTCCTTTAGAATTGTAGAAAATGAGCTGGATATTAATGAACTGATATTCTGTTGGTGAAATCGTGTAAGAATTATAAATTTTTTTCGTGAGATGCAATTCGGCTGAGATATGAAATATCGAGGTAATGACAACCTTTAAACCGCTGGATGAGCTTTATATTTTTAATCAGTTTTATCATAAAAATAAGAATACGAATAGGGCCAATAATTAGGATGGACAATTCTTGAATCTTATAATAGAAAAACTTTCAAGTTTAAAAGAATTAGAAATTTTAACTGGGACTGCGAACTAAGTACCGAACTAATCTTTCTGAACCGATATTTGCTGGTCGAAGTTAAGAAATTTGATGGCCAGTCGTTATCATGAAAACCAAATCTTAAATACCGGTAAACGGCGATAACAGTGGTCGATCGAAGTCATGATGAAACGTGAAAACGCGTAACACGATATTATTTAACACTAAACCACATTTTACAGAACACATCATACTGTCCTGTTTTTAAATTTTCAGAGAAAGTTTGTTCTCCCTCAGAAAATCATCTCAAGGATACGTAGAAAGATAAAGATTACATTTTGAAGCACTGTCAGTTTAAAGCACTCGCATGGCAGACCACTGATCTACATTTGTTCCTGTAGGTTCCACTTCCAGTTGAGTTGGCGGCTAATGATGGAGTGAACCAAGGTTTCGGTATTGTTTTATGTAGCAGCAGTAAGATTCATGAAAAGCACTCACCGGTGAGAGAAACTTTTTATTGCTAGGGATTCCAATGTTCTAAGGTGAGGGTCGAATTTGGTGTTGGAATGCAGTAGGATTGATGTTTTGTCCCAAGCTATGTAGTGCTGTGTTTTCCCGATGGTGTTGAGCAATTCCATTAAGTTTATTTCCTCGGCATGTGACCCCTATATGTTCAATCCTACGTCAATCCTACTGCATTCCAACACCAAATTTGACCCTCGCCTTAAAGCATTGGAATCCCTAGCAATGAAACGCCCTTCTCATCAGCGAGTGCCCCTCATTACTACAATGTCGAAACATTGGTTCGCTCCATCATGGCAGACAAAACTTATGAGACCGGAAATGGAACATCCAGGAACAAATATAGATCAGTAGTCAGCCCTGCCCTGCATGTGCTTTAAACTGACAGTGCTTCAGCAAAAACATTGTTATTCATTATACTGTGAAACACTACAACAATTCAAAAAATGTCACGAGACTTACAAACGCACACTTTCACAACGAAGATAGTCTACTGTCTGCACATTTTTAACTTCTAACTGTAGTCATCAAGCACCTTAAAAGTAAGTTCAAACTCTGTTTATGTTTAGTTTTTCAGTCCAATACATGGTTCGAATTCGTTACTGCCGCTGTCTGCTATATTCGGGAGATTTGTTCAACCTTGCCCACTGTATCACATGGGCCGTTCTTTACACACAATCTTCCACTCAACATCGAGATTTTCTCGCAAGTCTTTCCCAACCAGGTTTGTAATATTAGGTAATGATGGACCTTGCACATTCCTAAGCGGGATTTGCCTGTTTTCATGTTTCTTAACCGCAATGGACTCGATGCATCCTTGAGTCCATTGTGATTAAGCAATGTGCATCATTTCCTAATGTTACAAACCTGATTGGGAAAGACTTTTGCGAGAGAAGCTCGATGTTGAGTGGAAGATTGTGTGCAAAGAACGGCCCTCGTGATACAGTGGGCAAGGGTGTACAAATCAACCGAACATAGCAGACAACTGCAGTTACAAATTCGAACCGCGTATTGGACTGAAAAACGAAATGTAAACAGACTTTGAACTTAACTTTAAGATGCCTGATGATGACTATAGTTAGTAGTTGAAAATTTGCAGATAGTAGGCTATCTTCGTTGTGAAAGTGTGCATATGTGAGTCTCGTGTGACGTTTTTGGACAGTGCTTCAAAATTTAATCTTTAACTTTGTACGCAAAACAGGACATTGTATGGTTTGTTCTGTAAAAGGTGGTTTAGTGTATATAATATCGTGTTACTCGTTTTCACGTTTCATCATAACCTAATAAATTCATTATATGCTGGCGTAGATTATTGGTTCTCGAGATTGGAATTTGTGATTGGGTTGGAAAAAAATGTCGAGAATGCTGGTCATATTTTGACTGGCTTGGTATCATTTCGGCTAACGCTAGGATTTATATTTCACCATTGATACTTAAGAAAATAAGTAGAGAAATTACGAAATGTGACCTGGACTTTTAACTGGTGTACCAAAGGTGGGAACCCTACAAGCTGTACTGTAGCTAGGAAGCTTTGGTTTTGTTGCTTATTTAGCAAAGTTATTGGTGTAAAAGGAAATTGCCCTATGGTATTTGCAACGATGGTAAGTGACATTCTTTTGCTGTGTGAGCTTGTTAATGGTACTTAAATCTAGGTACTTTGTTTCATAAGTAACTTCGTAAAGTGATTAATTTTGGCCAGTTAAATTCATTGGTGCCAAAACGAACACCTAATTGAAGTATTACGACGCCAAAGGGGAAGGTGGACACTGACCAGTTTTAACAAATCTGATACCAGCGAGCATAAATTATAGTCTGCTATAATTTGTGAAAGAAACCTTAACAGCCTAAGCCTGAAACATTAAAGTTCATAAATTTGTTTAAATGCTGCGTTGGTAATGGTTATTAACTGTTTTTGTTAACTGTTAACTAAAACAGTCATCTCTGTAATAAATATTTTAAAGTTCTACTGCTCGTCACTAACATTCTTCGCCATTAACCGTTGCATCTATCTCCTTTCGTAATTTACTTTTAGTTTCTGATCTACTTGTTCGTCTTTGCCGCCATGAACAGCTGAACGGTTATTTTTGCATTGTTTCAAACGTACTACCATAAAGTAAAAAAAATTTCTAGGGGGAAGGTGGAAGGAGTAAGAGAAAGAATATTGCCCTGTGAATGGCCCGTAAAATCATGTGCCAGTAATACTGGGATACAACTGAAAACATGATCCACCTCTCTCTCCCAGAGCAAAGTCTCGCCCCGAAGCTTAGCTCGCAAAGTTTGGTTCTTAATACCACAAAAGTTTGTAGCCCACACCCCCTTCGCAAAAATTCTAAAAATGGCAAAGGAGAATCATCATTTGGCAACTTGTTGTCATCGTTGCCAAAAATGATAGCTAAATTAATATAAAGCTACGTAAGTGGCCGCACCATGGCAATCACAACTATAAGTAAACTATAATTACGATGCAACAAGGGTCATTCAAAAGAGAAGTGGTACAGTCAAAAGTGCTGTTGTCTGGCATTGCAATAGTAAATCATTCTGAACTTATTTACATTGGCTGTGTGGTATCACAAGTCATAAGCTGAATTTTTTTTGAATTTATGGTATAAGGAAGTTTCGGTTACGCGAAAAAAAAAAGTCAATCGCGTCAAGGATAGTCTTCAGTTCAGGTCTGTTAGTCTCTACACCGTCGAAACTTTTTTCCTAAATGTTTCTGGTAACGGTGCAAGAGATAGAATATTTTTTTATAGTGTGTTATTTTTAATGGGCTTTCGAAGGTGGTGTAATGCAAGACTGGTCGTTAGGCTTGCAACAAATTAATATTTTGTAAAGCTAAAATATTGAAGTGCAAAGTTATTTAATCTATGAACAGATAATATGAACGTGCATATGTTATAAATATTGCTTAATTTGCTAGTTTAACATAACTGCAAATTAAAAATTGAAGCTACAAATTTACATCCCATTCTTCTGCAGTTGCGATCAACTACGTTAAGCTATTTTGAACAGTAACCTAATAGGTTTCTTCCCAAAACTGCAGTACAAGGCTGTAACGACCAGCCCTGCTTTAAAATGGGTGGTTCATTCAAATTAGTTTTGTTTTACTATTTGTGTAAGTAATGGGTGAATGTCCTTGTCAGGTTGTCGCAGTGTTCATGCTGTGAAGCAAGATGACAAGCAACGCTTAGGGGAGTCTCCAAGTCGTCATTGGCAGGCCAAAATCAGCAGCGGCTTTGATAAGTTGGTTGCATTTGCGTCGACCGAAATTGACCGAAGCAAGGAAATAAGGCGCAAAGGCAGTAATGATTCCTGCGATGTACGTAGTAGTCATGTTGAAAATGGGAAAATAGACAATAGAGTTGTCCATAAGCAGTGGGTCGTGGATTCCGTTATCCACAAAGACCGTGTAAATCACTATCGTGACAGTACTCTTTCCATTAAGTTCAAAGTGGTCCATACTAATCCCCAGACAGCCGGATCTGAGAGCAGCACCAAGGATACAAACTCTGTGGCAACTGTTTCATCATCACTAACACAAGCCAGAAATGGTTCCGTTGCATCACCCAGGGCAGCAGCTTCTGGTCGAGAATCTGAAGCAGCGTTAGCCTGTAGGAAGGGCCCTCGTACCCCACCCGACACTCCACCTAGAACTCCTTCCCCAGACCGTCCGCCCACTCCACAGACCCCGCCTCCTCCAGTGCGACGTGGGCCATGTACCCCACCTTATTCTCCTCACAGTCGTGGTAGCAGTATTGAGAGCAGTGCCAGTTTAAGAAGTGTAAGTCGTAGCCGCAGCCGTAGCCCTCACCAGCAGGATCGTCAGGCAACTTCTGCTCACTCTCAGCATCCCGCATCTCGATCGAGATCCAACAGCCCCTACAATGTGCACGTTTCACCTTTAGCTTCTGGTGAACGTCGTCGTGACGGCTATAAGAACAAATTTGAGTGCCACTTTAAGAAGAAGTTTTTCCACAAAGAGCAGAGCTGGGTTGGTGGTGCATCGGGTACCGGAAAGTTTGGGAAATATCGTCCTAAAGGTAAAGATTGGGATTGGAACCAGAACACAAGTTCAGTAACATCCAGTAATAATAACAGTGGGAATGCTGCTGTTAGCAGCGCTTCTACCTTGACGCAGCAATCCTCTTACGTTGCCACTCACATTTCTGTAAGCGGAACATCTGCTTCAGAACTTCAAGCTGTTGGAACAGTTACAACGTCGGTTGCGGGCAGCAATTCCTGCATGGTGACAACCATGCCGGCACCGGCCATCCCTCCCCTCCCATCTCCCAATGGAATGTCTTCAGTCAGCAGCGTATCATTGATGAGTAGCTCCGTCCCAGCTCTAGCTCCACCACCGCCACCCCCGCCTAGCATCACAGGAGGAACTATGCCTCCATGCAATCCCATTGGTTCGAACAACACATCTCTTCTGCCTCTTATGCCGAACGTTAACATACCACCTCCCAACTTTACGATTCCTCCACCTCCTTCAACAGTTCAGCGTCCCGTTTCCCATTTGATGCATATGCCAGATATGTCTGTTCCTCCCCCTAATCTACGTGCACCTCAACCAAACATGAACATGCGGCCCCCGCGGCCTGGGTTAAGTGTCTCGGGAATGGGAATGCCACCGCCTGTTGATCATGCTGCACTGGCACAGAATGGTCCTGCACAACCGTCTTCGCAGACACAGCAGCAGCAGCCGCCCACGCAGTCACAGCAACCTGTGTTGAGCAGCGTACCGCACTGCTCGTCAATGAATCCTCCCATGCCTCCGATTGGGATGCGTGCAATGCCACCCATTAATGGTTTTCCTATCAGAACTCAATCGTTAACTGAAATGGATTCAACTCATTTGTACCTTGCTGGCGAGATGAATGGTCCGTGTGTTGATTATCCCATGGGAACCTCAAGCATGCGTTCACTTCCCCCTGCCATGTCACGGCCTGCCGGTGAGTTCAAGTGATTGTTGATTTATTATGTTTTCCAAAAATTGACATATTTTGTCAAGAATACTGGAAAGTTAATTTTTTTTCTTGTTTGTTGGAACAAGCATACAAATTATGTGAAGAGGTTTTAATTCTGGAAATGTGGTTTAAAAAGAAGCTACTTGTTCAGATCTGGCTCCAATGTGCAAATGTGAATCTTCCATTTTTTTTTTAAATTAAATTAAAATGGACCGTTCAATAAAAGTGTATAAACTGTAG
Source organism: Lithobius niger (assembly GCA_023313725.1). NCBI lineage: Eukaryota > Metazoa > Arthropoda > Chilopoda > Lithobiomorpha > Lithobiidae > Lithobius > Lithobius niger. The sequence goes on along the minus strand of JAHWFP010108733.1, from coordinate 90,662 downwards.
AATTAAAATTTGAATCGCATTTTGGATCTAGCACATCCGAGCCTTACGTAACTTTAGTTTATAGACACATTTCTGAACATGGAAATGGTGGATTTATATCCCAATTTTTAATTTTTTGGTGTAATTTTCTTCGGAAATTGAAGGTTAGTTGCATTTTTTTTTGCCAAATAAAAAAAAATTGTGCCCACCCTAAGCTTTAACGCAGATCATAATTTTTTTGCCGAAGTCATTTAAGAAAGTGGAAACATTTTACGAAAATAGATGGTCAGATTTGATATCAGTGTTAAATTTTTAATTGCAGCATAGGGAACAAAACACTACCTTGCAGCATTTATTGTAATGGAAAATATAGTAAATATTGGTTTAGGAGCAGGATCTGTATGGTTTAATTGTGCAGCTGTGTTGTGGTTTCTTGTGTGGATGCAAAATGAGCGAAGCTGCTTTGCTTTAATTAATAACGCTTTTGACACTGGGCCTACTCCATTGCATGTTGCTTTGCATGTCAAATTGTTACACGTTTAATGATAATTAGGAGCCATTTTGAAACAAGTAAGGTGCATGTATTTTCAGGTCCTCTTGGTGCATTGAAACACCTTAACCTTTTTTTCAGTCTTGTTAGTTAATGAAGTTTCCCTTATTTTTTGGTTGTTGAGGTTATCGGGGTACATGTAATTAATTTTGGTAGGGTGAAAAAAAGGGACTAAATCAAGTTTGGCTGCTGGGTTCATTTTTTTTGTGTGTGCTCGTAGCAAGCACTTGTCTAACATTTAGGCCATCTTGGTTGTTGGTAGTATAAGCTCCAGCCAAGTTGGGTGCTGTCTACAAGTTTTGTGGACCAGCCTCCTGTTGGCAGGTTTCCTTCAGGTTGTCGAGTTTGCCTCTTCCCTGCAAGGGGCACTCCCCTTAAAATGTCTCTCAGGAATTAGATTTGAAATCAGTTCAGCTTTCCAAGCAAATGTAGCTGAGTCAACCCCAAAACAAACTGGATAGCGAAGAATATGAAGTAAATTTGTATGTAACACCTTGAATTTTGTTTTGAGAAGTGTTTTTTTAAGCTGGTGGCTCACAATGTTACATGAAACTAGCTGGTCCCGGTCTAATAAGAACCTATGTTATCACACAGACATTTGTTTTGTTGGGACCAAGTCCATGTGCCCTCCTTTTCTCCCCTCCCCCCTTTCCCTCCTTTCTCTTCTCCCTTTTTCCCCCTCCTCTTCTTCCCCCTTCTTCCTCCTCCCCCCATGTTCTCCCCTCCCTTGCCAAAACCCTCCCATGTTTGTTCAACGGGACAGTGTTACGGGACTGTGCCGCCGAGATTTTGGCGCAGCCCCGGAAGTGTCGTGCATATTTGTTTGGAAAGCCAGCATTCAGTATGAAAGTCAGCCCCGGCCGTAAGTTATAATTACTTTGAAACAATTGGTACTATGCACGGACAAATTGTTAGTTAAGGCAACAAATGTGCCAATTTCAAGTTTTTGCTGGCGAAAGAATTAACAAGCTCTAAAAACGGACAAGTTCATGATGTCTTGTTTACTTTGGCTGAACGAAAATTAAAGTCGAAAAAATACGCATTACCAAACGTTTTTGTCAACTCCACTTGGTTTGGCCGCTTGGAGTAGCAGCAACTGTTCGGTGGCATTAATTGTGGTAGGTGTTGGGAAATAATCGTTCACCTCCTTCCGGCTTCTGAGTAGTGTTACTGGCTTTTAACCTTGTTGGCCATGTTGTGCGCTTGAAATTTCTGCGCCCTTGCTTCCTCTTGCCTGTATTAGTATGTTGTGGCGATGGTGGCTCCCTCTCATCTGCTCCGTCTTGTGTTGGTATTAAGAGTTTGGCAGTCAGATTGGGCGTCACAATCTTCACAATGTACTGGTGCGCAGGCTCCTGGATGTTCATCAAAGGCACTAGGTTAAAAGCCAGAACCCTGAAGAAGTTGGAATCTAGTGAGCCAACACCTACCACAACTAATGATACCGAAAATTTGCTGCTACTCCAAACGGCCAAACCAACTGGAGTAGACAAAACCTTTTGGTAACACACTCACCCGTTTTCATTGCTACCGTTCAACTTTCGAAGTTTGATTACTGCCTTTCTGTGTCCATCCCATCACTAAACTTTTGCTAAGCAAAACATATATAGAGATTCTCCTAAATTCGTTAATAAAGTTTTCAGTCGTGGCATATAGAGTTTAGGCCACACGGTTTAAAATTGCCAGCCTACTAGGCATATTTTTAAGGTAACTGTCTACAGACCACAAGCAATCCAGAAACTCTCAGCGGGATTAAATGATTTTTTAAAATTACCAACGAAAATGCACATTACCTGTCTTATTTAGCATTTCCTTCCTTATTTTGCTCAAGAGAAAGGTTGTTGGCTTCCCTGCCAGTCTCGTAGCTTCCCTTCTGCACGTGCGCCGGCGCAGGCCTCCTATAAAAGCATCAGCCTTGGAGCCTCCATCACCATAACTCTGGTCGCACGCCCGCCTAGGATTTCGCAGGCAGCTTTGCCTCGTTGGCCAGGCCGTCCACTCTTCATGAAACCTGGCCCTCGGTCTCTTTGACGACCGTTTTCATACTTCACAAGGTCTCCTTTTCCTGATAGCCACTCCTGGTGCCTTCTGGATGCAGCCAGAAGGCACCTTCACTGTCCACGGAAGTCCCTTTTCACCACGCCTTCGGCCTGATGCCTTTTGTTGGACAGGCTCCAGCCACTGTTCACCTCCAATTCAGCAGCTCACCATTGTCAAGCAGCCGAGTGGCGCCTTCCTGTCCGGCGGCTGCGCCAGTCGGACTGCCAGTCTCGTTCCCACGCTTTCGGGACCCGGGACTTGGCAAGTCACGAACCATCTACATCACCAGCATTAAGCTGTCCGTGCCTCAAGAAGAACAGCCGTCTGATCTGGACCTTGCTACGAGCCCTCCGGTTTTGCTGCACATATCTCCTTGCCTTCTTTGCTTCAAGATGGAACCAGTCACATCAGCTTCTCCTGGCCCTGTCCTCCATCACAGGCCGCCGCGGTCCCTAATGCTTTGCCGCCGCCTGGCTCACGAGATTTATCTTTCCTTGCGCCCATGGTCACCTGCGACACTTTTCGAGATGATGATCCGTATCACTGGGATCTCCAGGCTAATAACTCTCTCGATCATGCGGCCTGAGACTGATGCCACCGGCCCCATTTCAGTCACATTGTGGCCAACCAAGCCTAGCTTTACGTCTGTAACTACGCTGGAACCACCTCGGTCCACTCAGACATTTAGTTTGTCCATCTACAACAATCAAAGCCGTTTTAACATTTCTGCTGTATACTTTGTTTTATGAGAAAAACAATGAACGAAGCAACAACAATAACGACAGACGGATTGATGACAGCTACATGACTACTGGACAAGAAATACGAGACAAGAACGAAGAGGACTACGAAGACCAGCCACATCATTTACTAGCACGACAGCTGTGCAGGCACAATCATCATGGGCCCATTCCTTGCCCGAATATCATTCTGTTAAGACTCACAACGAGTATGTGCGAGAATAGCGGCACTGGCTCAATTCCACGGTCCCACGGTCCTACAGGCCCTGGTCCACAGTCCCACGGATCCATGGCGCCATTAGGGGCGCCTGAGATTACCACGGTCTCACGTCGAGACGCTCTAGGACCACAGCCGCTAGCCAGACAGCGCTTCTTCCCATCATGCAGCAGATTGCAAAAGACAACCCAAGCTAAGTTGCCTGCTTGCGTCACCGGCCTCTGGCCCATTCTTTCTATCAAGTCGCCTTCTCGACCCGACTGGACTATTTTTTAGCCTTATTCGCTGCTAACGGCTTCCGGAAATAACGAGGATGCCCTGGTGTAACCCTCATACAATAGAAGGTGCCACATAACTCAGGTTGCCACTACGCCTCAACATACAACATGGTCTCCCTCTCTGCAACCAAGAAGTCTTTCCACGGTAGTTCTTCGGCCTTCTCTCTACGCCATCATGAGACCTGTTCTACAATCGTCATCACAACGATCTACCACTACCATCAATGATCCAAGCTGATCGATGTTGGGGTTAATCTCCCCCCCCCCTTCATCCTGGTTATGGCGCTGATTCATCTGGTGAGACTTGGCAACATAATATAACGAAGCATGCATGATACACAGACGATCATTTAGGCTTCTGCTCTCCCACATTCGCTGCCCAAATGTTACCGCCCTCCAACACGGCGGCCAGGACATAAACTCATCATCTTGGCTGCTATCATTATAATTTACTTCTTCAGGCTGCTTTCGCATCATTTGATTACCGGCTCTTTACTGGGCTACAGTCGCCGTTTCTCTATTCATGGGTCGTCTATTACTCAGGACAATTCACCTCCGGGCCACCCATTCAGGTGATCGTTTCTCGACCGTTTTCAAATTCCTCTGGTCCCAGATTGTTCTGCGACCATTGTGCCCTTTCCCCGTCTGAGCGGCACCCATTAAGGTCATCCCAGGTGCAGAACCTGCACCATTTGCACCAGTACAACAAAGACGATGGTTACAAAGAGTGATCAGCTCTACATGGCTTTCAGGTGAATTGAAGATCTCCTCGCTTCACTTAGAAGGTTACCACCAACAGCTGCCTCAAGAAACGTCATCCACTCGACAATCCCTTTAAAAGGAGGATGATCCACCATCTGGCACTTTATCATCCCAACGACCACTGTTTTTTACAACCTGCCTCATTATTCCGTAAACTAATGAATGGTTCGCTTCTATCACCCAAGCCGCCACAGCTATGAATGGCCCACGGCCACCATCCGCCTTGCGGGTATTTTTCTTGGGCTGTTCATGCAACTGCTCAGTCAGCTTCCGCTTGGCTATGGTCTTGCATCCCACGTTCGTTTTCACTTCAACAATACCATTGGAATCTGGACCAAGCTCTACTTCTGAGTCATTATTCTCTTCGGCCACAATTGCCCACCAGCACTCAACCTTTATGACCGGTTGGGACTACGGCCCTCATCCTCTCAACAAGGCTCGGATGGTCCCCGTACGACTGCACACCACCCTCCCATCGCATGTTCCTCTCCCTTTCAGCTATGGACGCCAAGCCAGCATTTGGGAGAAATCGCTTTCTCCAACACATCATCGAGCGGCCAGCTAAACTGTTCTCAATTGTTCCTGAGACCCGTCCTCCTTAGCTACCAGCCATTCCCCCCAACCATCTCGGCACTGGTGTCTGGTCCCCTCTTACACCGCGTTTTTTTTCCAGGGGAAATTTAGTACTACCACTGGCGCTCGCGCATAATAGACAAACACCAAACATGACTGGCCTTTACCACTACTTCATTAAGCATTCAGCCACATTATTTTCGATTGCGTCTGAAACCCGCCCTCATTGGCTGTATTCAATAGGCACTCTCAACAACTTCACCCAACTCTCTCTCCAAGAGTTTTCACGCCCAGTCTAGTCATCCACGCTGCACAATAGGATAGCGGCCGTCTGTTCATCCCAGTCCAGCGGTGCCGCCTTATTCTCAGGTCACGACCGCGCCCAGGTCATACACAGGATGGGACAGGCGTCCCCAGGCCCCTTCACGATCATGACAATTCTTTGTTCCTGCCCTAATTCGGTCCCACGTTCGTTTCGACCTTTTGAGATTGACGAGCACAGGCTCCCACTTCTGTGGCCCCTGTGGTGCCATTTCGCACTAAACTGCGGGTCATTGAGACCTTTGAACTATCGTGCACTAATCCCCTTTTGTGTCTTCACCAGTCTCAGTGCTTCAATGATTCCAACTATTATGTTCATCATAAGCATCATATTTTACAACTGTTTACCATTTTTGAGCCTTAAGCATTAGGACCGACCATCAATGCCCACACACAACCATTCGGGCCATCTATCCCAGGTCGCAACTCAGCCAGGCGCTCATACCTTTTCCCTTGCATACACAAAACAACCTTCTGTTCCCGCCATTGGCACCCCTCCACGAAGAGGCTGTTATAAGAATATCGTATATACTTGGAGTTGGAAGCACTCCGACCAAAGACAGTAACAGTGTAGCCTTCAAATGCTGATGGTATGGACAATTTACTTTTCGTTCATTTTTGCTTACGTTTCGTTACGCAGTACCAAAAGTGTTCGTTTCTTTAAACCAGCCGATTTTCGAATGCCCGTTCTGGCATCCTTTATCAGGCTTGAGACGCACACGCATAAACTGTAGTACTTCCACAATGAACGTGATGATTCAAATTCTACCAACCCTCTCCCCCTTCTCAATGTATCGACCTTCCAGGTTGCTGCTGTCAAGCTCTGTGTGTGTTGATGCAACTGCTGTAATAGGGAGAAATTTCTTCCACTTTGTCTCAAGTTTTTATCGCAGTTCGGGAGTCACTATTTTATTAATTTGCTTAAATGCAAGGTCTTGGATGTTCATAAGCTTCACTGTTTTTTCTTGGCAGTGTTGAATAGCAATTGCCTCCAAGGTGCAGAAGTGTGCCTCTTTGAATGTGTTGGATCTTAGCATCACTTTAGAAGGACCAAGACAGATGCTAAAATCCAACACATTCAAAGAGACACACCTCCGCGCCTTAGAGGTAATTGCTATTCAGCACTGCCAAGAAAAAAACAGTTAAGCTTATGACGTCCAAGACCCTGCATTTAAGCAAATTAATATAATAGTGACCCAACGCTTCTAAGCCGCTTTCCACAACATGAACACCGCTCAGGCAACAAGGAGGAGAGATGTGCTGATGCGCTACGTAAATTGTTGAACTCAAGTTGAGTCAAGTTTCTAGTGTAGTGAATGATAAGCGGGAAAAAGCAATAGTTGAAAAGAAAGAAAATTGGAGATGAATGTACTGTTGTTGATAAAGTTAAGTTAGTGGATAAGAAAAAGCACAATCGTAAGTCTCTGCTCAGTAATTCACCATCTAACAAAGATGTGTGTCCTCCCTGACGTCAGGCGAGTTTGGCGAGCACTCTACATCGGTACCGGTACACCAAGGCACACCAATGGGGTGTCTGGACAAGAGCAAAAAAAGTCTTACGTCTCGTACCTGACCACGGCACGATTATCATCCTTGACAAAAGGGCTAAAATGATCATGTTGCCACAGGTGACAGAAATGCTAAAAAGTCCTCGTCTCACAATCCCCAAAGTGTGAGTGAGCGATAAGCTCGTTTCGTCTCTCCTTTCTTGGCGCACGACCAACGAAATTGCGACGAAGGATAAAAGAGACAAAGAGACAAAAATAAAACTCTGGCAAACAAGTGGATAAAAACGAAAGTCGCAAAATTGTAAGTTCGCTCAGCCGTAAAGTCTCAGAACTCTAAAAGTCTCTCGATAATGGTGAGCATATTGATGCAAGGTTGTCGTGATGGCGCCTGTGTGACACAATGACGCTGTGATGCAGAAGCGCTATGACGCAAAACACTGACGCTAAGACGTCATGACACGAAGAAGCCACGATGTGAAAACTAGGTTGATATCGCTGTCAATTCTGCAGGAAAGCAGCAGTTCGGATTCTGATTCTTCTTCCAACTAATTTGTTTATTTGCTAAAAGATTTCACCGCAGCATAAACAAGCTCTACTCACCGAAGCCAACGTAAATGAAAGAGATTGCCTGGCATCTAACCTTCTTGTTCTGACTTTACAGAAACCAAAAGTGATCAAGACTCTGTTAATTCCTATCATTCCAAGATGGGACGATCAAAAAGGCACCTCCATCGACCTCGAGCATGCTTATCTACACATTGCTCTCCATCACTCTGTTTTTCACCTCTTCCGCTTCATGTCAAACGGGATTACATACCACTGTTCAGGCACTGCACCACCCCTCAAGGCACCACAGTTCTTCATCCAGCCATTTGTCACCTACACACGATGAAGATTTGAGCTCACACCCATCTCGACGACTGGCTACTGCAAAACACATCATGGATAGAACTGAACTTTAGGCGTCAAAAGTATCTCCACCTCTTCCACACTCCAGGACAAGGTGTAAACCCAGTTAAGTCAAGATTCACTCCAGCCATGGCCTTTACTTTTCTAGGAGCAGGGCTCCATCTTCACACCTCGTTCGGCCACCTCCAGAAAGAATTCTAAAACTCGAAAGGCTCTAGTAAAAGTGCTAGAATTGAAGAAAATAATGGCCTTGAAACTGGCTTCACTCATCAGCCTCATAGACTCTAGCGCAAAATTGGTTCCTCTAGGACAAAGGAGATCAAGACCAATCCATTGGTTTCGGAAGGAAAAATGGTTCCCAAAGAAAAGCTGGGCAGATTGCATCCGTCTTGGGAATCTTCCCTGAGACAACGTCGCCTGGTGGAGAAACCTCTCCAACCTCCAAAAGGGAGTTCCTGTTCATGAACCAAACCCAGATGCTCTTCTCTGCTCGGACACGTCAACAAAGGGTTGGGGAGCCCCTCTGGATGAACTCCACACCTCAGGGAACTGGAAAGAAGATGAACAAATGCTGTATATCAGCGTTCTATAATTTTGGGCCATCAGACTTGCAATCGAGAATTGCAGTGACATTTTTCAAGGGAAAGTGATCACTGTCATGTCAGGCAACATGACCGCCATCGCCTATGTGAAGAGATGGGGCGGGACTCATTCCTCTGTCTTTCATGCACAGTGACACTTTTTTTTTTAGATGTGCTCCTCTCTAAATTTGATGCTTCAACCCAGACACGTAGCGGGGAAGCTCAACGTCTATGCAGACGAGTTATCAAGAGGCAAAGAAGTTCTGACGACGGAGTGGAAACTCTACCCCAACATTTGTCAAGCCATGTTCCTCTAGTGGGGAGCCCGTTCCTACAACGCACTTTTGCTTCCGTAATCCTTCCTCCCAATGTGATTCACTTCTCGCATGCCATCCTGGGAGTGCTACCCAGCCAGCCAGCTACGCAGTCGCCCCAACTTTTACTAAGATGTATTATCATTTAGTTAATTTAGTGCTCAAATTAATTTAGTTTGAGCATTAAAAAATAGAAAATAAGCGATTTTAGCCCATTGTAATTAAAAGGTAAGTATTTTAGGATATTAAAAGATAAAGCAGTGTTAAAATTCCGTTTTCTCCCCTCCTTGTCCAGTTAACACGGCTAGCAAAATCATCAGTTCATTTAGAGCTCATGCAATGAGGGGTGTTAATACCGGCACTTCATTAAAAACAAAAAAAAACAAGCCGTGAGGCTTAATATTTTAAAAGGAAAGCTTCGTCTTGCAACTATCACTAGGCAAGTCTTCCGAGTTCAGTACACTGACGGGCACAACGAATTTTCGAAAACCACAAATTAGTAGTCGACTAAACGTTTGTCTGCTTCAGGCAACTACACTTTGGCTCTAAAGATTCAGTCTTTCTATATCACTTTTTTGTGCTGGTAATTTGAAATCGGAACGACATCCTATGTTTGTCAGGCCGTTTCGTTTTCTAGTTGCGTGAAAGTTTTTAAGAGTATAAAACAAGTGTAAAATCCTCCTAATGAACCTTCAACCAATATCGTATCCAAGGTTATACGGTACCTCGTGCAACTCGTGCCGTTGGGTTGCACGAGGTGCTGCATCCTTGGATACGATACTGGTTGAAGGTTCATTAGGAGGGCTTTACACTTGTTTCACACTCTTAAGGAGTGTAAAATCCCCCTAATGAACCCTTAACAGCCATCGTATCAAAGGTTACAGCATCCAGTGCAACCTGAGCTCACTAAAAGCAATTTTCACACGCAAGTGGTGAACGAAACGGCCTAACTATTGGAGGCCTTAAGCGGCGATTTCAAATTTCCAGCAGTGCAAATGCAATGTAAAAACCAAACCTTTTGTGCCAAAGTGTAGCGGTTTCCTGAAGCAGACAAGTTTAGTGGACTACTAATTTGTAGTCTGTCGAAAATTTGCAGCGCCTGTTAATGTATTGACCATTGAAAAATTGCCTTGTTGTAGTTCATGACACTAGAATTTTCTCAAATATGAATGAAATGCTTTTCCTAGAATATTTAGTTCTCACTTCATTGGTCCAATTGGTACATTAGAAAAAAAAACACAAGTACCTTTTGGTAATTTATGAAGGGATTGTGCGCTAGGGTCGAGCCAGCCCGTTTGTAATATTTGTTTGGACATTATGTTGTTTGGAAGTTGTTTAAGTGATATGTTGCTTAATTGACTGTATGGTTTTTACGGCTTTAAGGATGTAACTTAGGTGCTGACTTTTAATTTATACAACTGAAGAGCTCTCGTCGAAAAGTTAAAATTTGGTGATTAGCTTGCTTCATTTTTCACACGGTTATAAAAGTCCTAGCTAAAAGTTAGTCTCACCCGTAAATTTTCGTGGCTCCAGCGAGCCATAACCACTGACGGTTTTCATAACTCCAGCACGTTACAGAGTACATCGTTTAATTCTTTCTCTCCTCTTCCTGCTGATGGGTAAGCCTCCCCCCCTCCCAGTTTTGGATAAGTGTGTAGGAATTGGGTTTATCACCACTTTGTAGGTTAAGTTGGTTTGGTTGATTCTTGTGATTCATTATTATTGCCCTTTCAAACGTCGGCAGCGGCACAAACAACACACAATCGGCTAAACCAGTGGAGCCTACAAAAGTGATGAATCTAATTCTCACGCACTTGATTCGTACATTACGTGGTACAGGGTGGATTTATGAAGACCGTGTTAAGAATACGAAATTTACTTATTACAACTGTATGAAAAATGTATCCAATAACCATCAGTTGCCACTAGAAGATACTTTGGTACATTGGCATTTTGAAATCTGTTAAAAATTTGCAGAATACTTTAACTGGAATCTCAATTTTCGAGTAAGCAAAGTTGGAGTAAAAATTGTATATACTTGGTTCGGCTATGTTTAAATTTATTGGGTATTCCCCGATTTATTTCTAATTATTCCCTGATAATAATAATTAAAAATACAGTCGCGATGCTTTTCCGTGATACAGTGGACTGTGTGGGGTTTTAAAAATTGCTGGTAACATTTTGTTGCCTCTCATTCATTGTTTTACTTAAGTATTGCTTTACTTAAATTTCCAGTGCGCCCCCATTTTGTGGTTTAATGCACAGCTACCGAGTACAAACTAGGAATGTGTTCCGCCTACCTCAATAGCAAGTAGACTTTGAAGCTTAACACAGTGAGCGGCAGCATCGAATCGGCGCCAGTGAGTGGTGTAGCAGCAGCAGCAAAACAATGGTTCTGTAATTGTTTTTCCACAAGTTGTATTGTAGAATTGACCATTACCAAATTAACAGGCCGATTTGTGCTTTTTGCACAGAAGTTGCACGAGTTGATTTAATTTCTATCTTTTCACTAGCTGTTAAATTATTTACTGTTATTTATTAGAGATAATGGATTTAAGCCATTAATTTTTCCTTAAAATAAAGCAGTTAGACGAGATTCTGCAAGAACATGGGCTGGGTAATAGACTGAAGGATTAAAATTTCCGTTTGAGCGAGTCAGGTGAGTTAAACCTTCACCTTGATATTGTTTTAAGTTCAATTTATTAGCTAAAAAAACTTGATTTGTCGTCGTACACAAACTTTTTAAGCTGGTGGAAACTTGACGCTTGGTAATAAATGGATCTTAATGGTAAGAGTGAGGGTTTTAAGTATACGTAAGGGTCTGATGCTTGGGCTCGGGCTCGGGCTCAGTAGTGATCTGGAGTTTGTTCGCTCAAATCTTGGTCACATTAACTCCCATAATAAAAACTTAGAGGTTCTTAGCTAATTTTATTTTACGATTTTTGCTGTTTCGCTATTATGTTGCAGTAACCCGTTCATGTTCTTGCTGGATATTATCACCCAACTGACTTTTTGCTCATTGTATCTAATCAAGTTGATCTATGCAAAGCAAACTTTTTGCAAGCAACTGGTGGTGAAAACAAAGATGAATCGTGTACGCTAAGGGATTTGGGCCAAATGTCGTCAGCACTACATAATTCCTGCTTATCGAATGGCATTGGTGTTTTATTTATTATCTATTTTAGCCAGTATGACGAACTACAAACGTTACTTATGGTAGTTCTTTTGTTGTTGCCGTTTGACTTTAGTGCCATTTTTATTTTTGTGTAAAGGTTTATTTTCAATCTTTGCAGTGAGACCACAAAAGATAAATAACTTTATTTCTTCCAAATACAAGTTTTAAAACAGTTTGTAATGCGATTGCAACTGGATTGGTTAAAAACGCTGTCAAAGTTTTACATTCGTGCAGTTTGTAGTTAACCCAGACAAACTACTTATTGTGAAAAGTGGGAAAATCGTACAGTGAACACGATCTGTTAAAAGGGCTCTTGAAGAAAATTTTTACTTGTTTTCAGTTTTATTTAGTCCTATGAAGTTTTATGTCCACTGGTTAGATATTTTTGGGACAGTCGCTGTTGAGAGTAAAGATATTTATTGTTTGTGGTACTTAAGGAATTTTGTACTATCAGTATGTCTAATTTGGTTAAGGGGCAAGTTTACAAAGAATTAATTACTTATATGGGAGTAATTATTATGAATAATAAAATGTCACAGATTTTGTCTTCCTACAACCCACATATTTTCAAAACCAAAGAAATAGCTGTGTCGTTAACCTTTGTTCTTTGTGTTCACCACCTACAGTGTAGATGCCATGTTTTGTTTACTGAGCTTAACTTATTTTTTTTTTTTTATTAAAGGGTAGGCCTATGTAGCGATTTTTAATTTTTTTTATGTTTGTAAGCATGTTGCTGTCATGGTTATGACATTCCATATTTTTTTTAAACTTTTTTAATGGATAAGAGCCATCTTCATTTTTTACAGGGCTATTAATTAAATTACCGAATAGTTGTTTGGGAATATTAAAAATTAACAACAAGTCTGTTTTTTTTAATTCTGTCACGTACAGAGTTAGTTGCTGAGCAGTTCAGCAGGTCAGGTTGCAGTTTTTGTAAGTAGGGTTAACAAAGTTTGCCCGCAAAATCTCGACTGTTGCTCGTAGGATTGCCAATTTTTTTTTTAATGTACTGTACATTTTTGCCCAAGTGTTGTACACATTTAAAATACTGTTTTCAGTAATCGCAGATTGGAACTAGTATGCTTTACCACAACACTTCAAATTCTCTAAAAAAAAAAAAAAAAAAAAATGGAGCCACTGCTAAAATCCTTGTTCGTACATCGATAGTGGAGTTTCAACCCTTGAGTCCACCAAAGGTAAGGCTCTAGAAGCCGGTAGGCCCCAGTAACCTGTGCAGTTGTGAGGTGGAACATGTAAGAGTTGTGCCACCATAATGTACACATTAAAACCACTGCGGCCAACGGGCTGTTTTTATAACCTCTCCGTGCTTTATAAGGCAGTCTTTGAGCTTGCAGTCATTAATTTGAGATGTTGTGGTAAACGGAATTTTAACCCTCGGATTATTTAAATTTAAGTTGTGACTACCAATTGATTTGGAATAGGCAACAACTATTTTATCGTTGAGCAACTAGCAACTTGATATCATAATTAAACAACACGTGGTGTGTCAGTGTTTTGTTTGGAGTCGATGAATTACGCAAGGAATTAGCGTGTTAACATACTCAGCGTGCCACTGCCATATTCTGTGATAGGCTCTTGTAAAGGACCCATAACCGCTTCCTGTTATCTTCACTGCCACAAAATAATGTCCAATCTACACGTGTCTTAAATTAATACCATTATTATGTACGATTATTATGTCTGTTATTGTAAAGCCGAAAGGTTGTTCAGTTTGTATTTGTGGTGTTCTACTATTGACTTTATTGTGTAGCAAAATAAGTTGTCGCCATTTGCTTTATTCCGTTCTATTGTTGATGACCTGCGTTTCGTCAATTGAAAATGGCAGCACATAACATTCATCAGAAAACTTTGCTAGAAAAATGTGAATTAAAAATAAATAGGGATCAACCAATACAGAGTAGCACACACGTGGTAAATCGCAGATCCGGTGGTATTCGGAAGGGGAAAACACAGAACGGAGCCTATTAACCTGTGAATACACCATTTTAATACACCATTTTAAATACATTTTCACCAGCTTTCCATTGGTCCAAGTAACAAGTGACCAGATCGTACCGTTTAGAAGGCAAAGTGAAAAAAAAGGGGGAACACCAGATTTTGAACTTGACCAAATTCAAAAATGTGATAAAAATATACTAAACTTAGTTAAGAAACATGTTTTACTAAATATCCAGTTTCTTGTGGACAAAATGGTTTTTAATTATGCCAGAAAAAAAATTTCTGTCAGGCCCCGCAGCCCCTGTATTTTTACTAGAAAATATTAAAAAGAAAGAGGAATGATGGAGCAGTTTCTGAACAAAAATGGTCCTAAGGGTGAGGCACACACATAAAATTACTATTCTTGTCATTAAATAACTTTATGGACATGTAAGTAGAATTATGAGGTAGTGTTCTTTACTTTACTCAAAATAAAGAATTCCCTAAAATATAAAGTAAATACGGCCGAAAAATAAACTTGCGCCTGCTCACACAAATGTCTTCAGAAAAAACTCGAGAACCAACTTTTTTATTTTTTTAAGTGGCTTTACTTGCAAAACCTTTTACGCTATGAGCGAAGAATCGGACTTGAACAGCGTAAGCTCTCGTAGAATTTGTGAACAAAATTGCACTCGATCGATCCCTATTACGGTATTCATCTAACGGGTATTCTGGAATGTAAAGGTGTGGCTTGGTTACAGTAAGAATGTAACAATCAGCCTTCACAAGCATATTTTAGAGCGATAAAGACGTGCTGCACTTCTTTGGTGTGATAAGCAGAGTTAACACATTATTGTGCTGCTGTGAGCGGGTTAGTCAATTAGTTAAGTAGCAACTGTCTTCTCTTCCTGTAGTAATTTTCCAAATTAAAGTCAACAACAATTTTGTCCACAGCAAATAAACTTAACAACCAACATTTAATTTAAGCGTGCCCACTTAGGTTAGTTTGTTGCTAATAATTATGTGAAATTAGTTAATGCTAAGAAATTTCAACTGCAATTTAAAGGTAATTTTTAGCTTATAACATTACACGTGCTTATGCTAATGTCAATATTTTTTTCGTCTCCCAATTTCCTATGATTCATATCACATTTTTCCACAAACCATTACTTAATTGCCAACAGTCATTGGGGATCTCTTGGTTAAAGTGGTTACTACGACCATCCTTGTACGTAATAGTGGCAGTGTGGTAGTACACAATTGCTACCCCACCTCAGGTGTAACCATGCAAGTTCTGCCAGCCTTAAATTTTGTATTTAATAGATTTTGTTTTCTTACACGTTAGGAAATAATAATTCCCCACTGTAAACTGAAACCATGAGCTTTTCCCACAAGAATAAATAATCTTTTATCCAGAAGATGAGTGCCTGTAATACGACCATACGTAAATGAGAATTAACCACAAATCTTGAGGCATTTGAAAAGTTTTCCTTTACAGTGCATGAATAGGCATTCAGATAACTGAAACGAAATTTAGAAAATTGCTTGACGTAGAGAGTAATTCTGACTGACGGGCATAGATTAAAGAGATCCCTTATAGTATAAAAAGAAACTCACTATTTTTGTAAGAGCGTTGCTTGCTGCACGGCGTATTGTACCATTATGTGAAATAATAACACTAAATCATTCCACTTACATTTAACTT
>JAHWFP010108733.1:33787-60129 GCA_023313725.1 Lithobius niger | reverse complement strand
CGCTCTGGACAACCTAGTGATACAAATGACTTAGAACTTGAGAAATGTTAACAATGAAGATGTTCAGTACGAGTTCCAGTGATCAGAATACTGATTTAAAAAAAAAAAAAGATTTTAAAACATGTTCTACGACATGTTTTCTGCCTGGTTTCACCCCATTATATGAAATTGTATCAATGGATCGGGTGCCAGGGACGACGAGACAACAAGCCCCTGTGCTTTACATTGCTGATGAGATGTATCTACAGGTGGGCTAGCCAGCACGGGGACTGCTGCTCTTGTACGACTCCTAGTATTGTAGCAGTGTGATGAGTTGCCTCATGGTGCACACTCCTTTTGTGTAGCTCTGCTCATCCTCGTCTGCGCTCTTTCTGTTTGTTGGTCTGCAACCGGTGCTGGTACGTAAGTTGGTTTTGGTTGTGGAGCTTCTTCAGGTTTCTTCCATTCTTAAGGAACGCCTGGCAGTTGTTTTCTCTCTGGAATTTTCTAAATGGTTCACTTACACGTCTTATGTAGGTTAGACTCATTCTATGGCCATTCTGCTCATCCTTCCTTTTTTTCACTGCTTGATCTTTCTCTGCCGCCCTTGTTCAGCATCTGCTTTTTCAGTCCTATGGCTTTCTGAATCGTTCATTTAATTAAGCTAGCTGGATACATCTCGCTTTCGCCTGCTGGAAGGGAGACCAAGCAGTCCCGTCGTCGGAGTAAGTGTTCACTATTCTCACCATATCATTGAGTGCAGAAGCTCCAAATTGCGGCGTCGGATGTCCGGAATTGCAAGATATGCCTCTATCGGTGTTCATTGGTTGGAATTTTAGGTTACCGTTGTCATCTCGAGAGATCAACACACTCAGGACGGGCAACTCTCCGTCAACTCCTCTTCATGTGTGAAAGTGAGGTCTGCAAGCTCTGGGCTAGGTTTGTATATGATGTGGTTACTCTCTCGTCCAGATTACTTGACGAAGCTGACAAGTCATTGCTGACTTTAGATCCCAAGTTCGTGCCTACAACACCCAGGAATATATTCACAACAAAAATACGCAACACCAAAAAGTCTGTAAATCTCAGGCGAATTTTCGGTGGCCAATTTTCTGCCACCTTCTTCAGGAATGATACTTACTTCCAAACTAACTTGGCTGCGGACATTCAGTTTAATGTATGGACTTGGTATGTGCCCCGGGGCTGCTTCATTCTCTCATAACTGGTTTAAGCGAATCCCAAGCTGTCCTTTACGCAATTTGAAGCGATTCGTAAACTTACATGAGATTCTGATGTTACAGTATGTTACAATGACAAAACAAATGGGACCGTGTTGCTTGATATGCATGACTACAATGTATGAATACTTGAAGAGAGTGACAAGTAAGAAATGTGCAGCAAAGTTAACAACAATTAGTGCAGGCCAGTCCATCTTCTTATTTCTGAATAGCTCCAGTCCCTAGTTGATTTGAAACTCCTCGACTAAGAGGATGTCAACAAGCTCGAGTGAAGAGATGATGCAAATTTTCCTTCAATGTTTACCCAAGCTAAATCACATAAAGCGGGATTCCCGTTGAAGCTTATCGCCTCAACCAAGAAAGTGTAAATCAAACCTATTGACTGGAAACTAACGGACAGGTTGAACAAATATGTCAGGGCAAACATTCCCTAAAGAATACAGAGGAACGTCTGCATATACCATCAAAGAAATTAAGCTCTTCCCTGTATATTAACTTGTATCTATTGAGTTGGCTGCCCTATTCGCAAACCTGCCCCACTCTCTTATTTTAGCCTTTAGACCGTTCAGCAATGCGCTTGAAAATCGATAAAAAAGAGTGGGAATTAGACAGAGAACTCCTTACAACAGTACTTTCGTCAATTTATGTTAACCTTTGGGAACAGCACTTGCCAATATAAAGAAGGATTCCTGCTCACCTGCACATCTGAAATTATTCTCCAATTCGATGAATGGAAGTGGATAAATTCCCAGGACTACCCATATGAAGGGGTATACTGATTACGTGTTTGCTACCCAACTCAAGACTGAGGGTGACACGATTCTTGAAGCACTCAACCAATGGCAAAATTCTATCAATTTCATGAGAGATGAAGAACGTGACGGAAAATTACCTTAGCTTGACATCCTCTTCACTAACGACAAAAGAAGAATCGTTGTCACTCCCTATCGGAAGAAATCTCACACAGGAAGAAACTCCTGTTCCACTCTGCACACTCCCCGATTTCAGCTTGGAGCTCTTCTCCTAAATAAACTTACCACAGTCATTGAGCATTTTCCACATCAAGAACTGCCGAAAAACATCTGAAATTAGCTAAAACAGCCATTCTGGAGAGAGGCTATCCCTTTCACATGATTAACACCGAAACCAAGGAAGCATAAAAACAAGCTAAAGCAAGACAGAAAGAAAGGAGAACGTGAAAAGCCATAGTAGGTAAGCCTGTTGAATACATCACCTACCTGCCTCAAATTTGTGATGGGGTACACAAAGTCCTAGGCAGACAAGAGGTAGAATGTAAACTTCGATATCCTCCGAACCTGAAAAGAATTCTAGAACATGTACACAGCCCTACAGTGGGACACAAGCTGAAGCCAATTCACCAATTCCCTTTCCCTCCACCCTGCCCCACCTCCAAACAACCGTTATTCCACCAGAAGCAGGCACAAGTCAACACTGCCGCCCCCCCCCCCCCCACTTCAAACCACAACTAACTTCAGTAGAGCATGAAGACGACACCTTACTCCCACCAAATATCTGCTCCCACAGCAACGTTGTATATCCAAATCCTTGCTTGAACTGCGATGCTATCTATAATGGAAGACAAAGCCAAGACTCCAGGAAAAGATAAAAGAACACGGGGGCAAACCAGCGAGGAGAGAAGCTTAATGGTCTTGCACAACACCTCAAGAGATACAAGCACAAGATAGATTGAGTCAGAACTTTCATCCTCCTAGATTCCAACACTAATCAAGGAGACCACCTTCATGCATTAGAATCCTTAGCTACCAAAAGTTTTTCTAATCGCCAAGTTCCCCTCACGAACCTCACTGGGCCATCCTGCGACCAAATTTATTAACCCTGCCTCCAAGTTTGAATCCAAGTGGACCCGCACCAGTACAGCTCGGACAGAACGTGCAGATTGTCCCGTAGAAATAAATGGCGTAACACGTGAGAAGGAAGTTTGAATTTGGTAAACCGACTATCAATATCAGGTAGGCTAGACCATCTTTATCAAGATGTGTTAGTTGAGCTTCCAAAGGAAAATTATTCTGGCATTTCTGTAGCGGTCACAAACTTGATTGGTCTTATGGTGGCCACTTTATTTGGTGAAATTCAAGCATTAGGGTTAATTTTAGCGTGGAGTCGAGGACAATGTGACGGAAACACTTGACCATCATGAGGCAGCAAATCCCAATATGGCGGCTGCGTCTGTAACGACATCAACAGATTCCAGGATTCAAAGGAGCGCACCTGCTCAAGATCTGTTGGAAAATGGATAACCTCCTGCCTTATTGACAACAGGTTGGAAGATCCCCCTTCGATGGATGCATCTCTCCTTTCATCCTTGTCTTTAGACTTAAGCATTTCCATTCAATGCATGACGCTTCATTGCATCCCACAATCGACGCTTCGTTGCCCCTTCAGCAGTTGACTGGAAGTGACGTCATCGCCTCCAGTGACAACACCAAGGCCCATCAAGATAATGTTTCTGCGCATGCTGCACCAAGATTTAGATTAGAGGTTTGAATAACATCTCTGTAATGTGTGGTGCAGTGGCAACCCGGACCACTGCACTGTGACTGAGGTTGGCGCTAATGACCAAGTTGTCGACGCGCCCTTAAGCCTCAATTCCCCCCCCCCCCCCCCCAAAGCCTCCTTCGCGATCGCAAGGAGTCAAGCACAGTTAGACTTCAAAATGTAAGCATGATTCCGTTAATAAGTGCTATTACTTTATAAATAAGACACTCCCGAATAAAGTCAAACGTGGCACAAGCGAAAAGTGCCCAATTGGCAAATAGAGCCCAATCCTGAATGTATATCACATGGCTTTGCTTAATGCTCCTTAGTCGTAGCATTCCAGACCAAATCATTTCCTGCCTTGGCTCAGGAACGTGCTGTTCGGGATCTCCTTCTTTATGCTGTGGTCCTCATAGGTGTCTCGCTGATCTCTTTATACTGAGAAATCGATTTGTCCCAGTATTAGTCTGCAAGGACTGGCAACTCTCCTGCAAGGATGAGAGAGATGTAGTCTTTGAAGGGTGCTGGTTGCTTTCTGTTTCTCAGTCTTTTGGTGACAAGGTCAGATACGGACGGTCCTTCTCCGTTGCTCGAGTCCAATGATGGTGCTGGATTGCACGCTGAGTCCCAGTCTGCGTCCGGGTCAGTTTCCGAGTCGAAAGAGCTGCACTCATCTGCAGTGTCCATCATGGTCATTATGTAACATTGTTTATGGGTCGTTTCTGGGAGTGGACGGTCGAAGAATTTCCTCTTCTCACCAACTTGGCGTTTAAATCTCATGTGCTTCTATGTGCTCTTCACAGTGTCGAGGTGATTGAACACTGCAGTTCAGTTCATGATACATGTGTCGCGTGCATTGTTGTATTATGTAACGTCCCCTACCACTGTTCGGCCTTCAGTATTTTCACTTCCGTTTTGTTATGAATGGAGTTTGTGGAGTCCCAATTAACTTTGTACGTTTTTTGACCAATTAATCCTGTCTTCGTTACTACGTGAGCTAAAATCTTGCTATAACCGACGTTTGCACTTTTCCAGGTGACCTTTATTATTACGTTGCGGTAGTGTATCGGTCATGACATTACATTTCTTTGCAACAACACTGTACAAATCAGTTGGCTCGACCGCTTCACTTGTTTGCTCATTTACGTGCGGCGATGTTTGCAGTGGTGACAACCCATTTTCCTGTGAATCCAAAATAGCGAACGTCACATGGCATTGAGATATGGTTAAAATGTCTAGTGTGTGAGTGGCAAAATCGCAATGTGTGTCAGTGGTAGGACTGTGCGGAAATCGAAACTTTCGATTCGATTTCGATTTTATTACGTTATCGAAATCGAATTGAATCCGTCCAAATCAAAATCGAAAAATTCGATTAACGAGATTCCCAACGAGTAACGAGTTCCCTATGAAGCAAAGACATGAATTATTTACGATTTTGTGAAATTTTTTTCAATAAATACACTTAAATAAAGTCAAGTAAAACATTTAACTTTAGTTAAAATTAGTAATGATATTTCTGCGTTTTATGTGGCAACTTTGTACGGTACCATGCTAACCAAATAGTGTAGCCATTGCCTTAAAGGGCAAATACATCCATTTTGACATGCATGCTTTACTTTTGGATCATTTACATACACAATAACTAAACACAAGAACTGCGGTAAGAATACGTTACGTACGTCCGATACAACAATTTAATTATTGCGTACCAAAACGCGATATGGAGACCGCCATTGTTTTGCTGGAACACGCAGAAATTAATGCTGACTGATGTCACTCTTCGATTTTGACTCGCAGCCAATTGAGATAGCTCTATTGGCTGTGAGAGCTTGAGCGTCTGACGGCTTTAGCTGGCCGACAGTTGTAGTGGCCAGCTAAGGCCGTCGGACGCTTGAGCTCTCACAGCATATAGAGCTATCTCAATCGGTTGCGAGTCGAAATCGAAAAGTGACATCTGTCGGCATTAATTTCTGCGCGTTCCAGCAAAACAATGGCGGTCTCCGTGTCGTGTTTCGGCGATGTAATAATTAAATTGTTGTATCGGACGTACGTAACATATTCTTACCGTAGTTCTTGTGTTTAGTTATTGTGTAAGTGATCCAAAAGTAAAGCATGCATGTCAAAATGGATGTAATTGCCCTTTAAAACCTGCCCTAAAATTACAACAGTAAGATTTCATTTTGGACTCCAGTGTGAAATTAACAATCAACTAAGGGGCAATAATTGGCCTAACTTGTACAATGTATGAAGTTAATTTGACTAAACAAAACCTATGGATGGTGATATTCAAAAGGAAGGTGGGGGAAAGGTGGAAGCTTGCTTGCTAACTTTGTGTTATTATCAAAATGTAATTTTGCCTACTAATAAATGAACACACAATTCAAAGTTTATCTAAAAGTTCACAAGAATTGTAGTATTATTAGTTTACAGGAATGTAATTACTGAAACTTGATAATTTTTCAAAGGTTAGCCCTAATAGATACACATTGAAAAATAAAATAGTTTAAAATCGAAAAGGAAACAATTGAATTTTGAAATCGAATAATAATCGAAATCGAGGTTTTTTTACGCAAAATTGATCGATATCTAATCGAACCCAAATTATCAAAATCGCACATCCCTAGTCAGTGGTCCTTTGTGGTGCATTAAGAATGCCTCACGAAAGTCAACCATTTAATTAGTTTTACATGATATAACAATGTTTATTTTGGGAGAGTTCTGCACGTTATGTTGTGTATTTGTTGAACTGTGAAGCGTCTATATTGTTGTTGTCAATATTTATCTCGCAATTGTTTAGGATTACTTGCTGTGGAATTTTTGTTCAGCTACGTTTATTTGTCTTTGTGTGGGAGGTTTCACTATGTAAACCATCCATCTCTGGCACTGCGTAGACATCAAGCTCCATCATGATCTCTTTAAGGACAACAATCCCTGACACTAAAGTGGCCGATTCGTCTTTTGTGTACCTTTGTTGCATTGCAAAGAAAATGCACATGATAGTCCTTTGACTGCTCGAAATTAGTTTTCAGAGTGTTCACATTCTTCTCTTCTAAGTTGTGTACGAATTGATCTGTCAATCTTTGAATTTCCTGCATAGCGGATTTTGTCAGCAAGGACCCACCAATTGCTTCTGTCCCTGTAGACTACTCGTATTCTCTATGCAGCGTCTTCATCGTCCATGGCTTTAAAGTTTCAACCAAATTCCACATCTAGCAGCCAATGTTCGAATGCGTCAATGCCATCCACAATAGGTTTCATACATTTTTACAAAATTTGTCTGGCGTCATGAGTTCTTTTGGTTGCACACCATGACCGCGAGCTCCTTTCCTTTCGACAGTATTGCAGGCGGCCTTGTTCCATCGGTTATCTGAATTAATTGTCGACATGCGAGCGTTTGGGCTCGTGCTGCCATCTCCCGGCAGCGACTGTAACTGTTGGCTGTGTGTAACTGCTGGCTGCTGGCTTAGTGACCTATCGTTAGGATTATTACGATTCGGAAGACGTATTTATGAGCTGAAAATGTTCTTCTACTATTTCACCATCTATATATGCTAACATCGTACGTGATCGATTGGCATAGGTTAGAAGATGTAAAAAACGAATTTATAATCGTGATGCCTAAAAACCCTGCTTGAAAATATTATCGATGTCAAGAGGGCGGCTAAAAAGCATTGCGAATAAAATTGTGCGTTGCTGACAGAAACCGAGGATTACCATTTGCATGCGCGGTGATGCCGTCCATGATGTCGGTTGTGAATCGCCTTGTGCCAAAGCCACCTACAGTAATGGCCGGATCAGATCGGACCAAAAAAGGCGACTAAAATTAACCATTGAGATAGAAGCAAGCGCAAGTTTGCTAGGTGCTGCCATCTCTGCACCAAGCGGCGAAATTTCAAATTAACCGACGAAGGTTCCAAATTGTGCCAACCGATGATGCAACTTAGCAAACTTGTCGCGTCAGTATTTGTGTTCCCTTCTAGCGAAGCATTGTGGAATGTAAAGCTGATGCGGCCTTTACTGTAGGTGGCTTTGCTTGTGCAAAAGAATGAACATCTCTAACGGTCTATCAATTGGCACAAAATAGTCCCTGTAACACCACTAATTTACTGAAATGTATAATAATATAATAATAATAATCACTTTGTTGCCAGGGCAACAGGTCTGGCAAGGATCCTGGAGATCGCTGACTATCAGCCTAAATAGGGGCTGCATTTAAGATGCATGAAAAAAACAAAAAAACAAAACTAAAAAAACCTTGAAAAATACCGAATGCGAAGGCGGAAAGGTAAAGACTAATACAAGATAAAACAATTAAAAAAGCTAGCTAATGTACTTTCTACTTTCTGAAATGTTTCGTACGACTAATGTAATTTTTATATTGTCTGTATGGTAGTCCCTGGTACTATTTCCACTGGAGGAAGGATCTTGCTTCTTACTGTATGGCTATTGCCAGCGATCATGCACATCTCAATTTAAGTTTGAAAGTTCGACAAAATTAAAATAAATTTCACACAAATGTTCTTCCACACAGACTGGCCCAGTACAGGGGCCCTCCAAAACATAAAGAAAAAGGTGCATCTCACCTGATGGATCGGCGATTCGATGCTGAAGATGTCATTGAACCACCCCACAATGGTAATACCGAAAGGCGTACCTCTTCAAGTGCCAGCTCTTCTCTGGGAGAGCTGCTCCTGCACGGATAGCCTCTCTCCCCTTCAAGCACAAGTTCCAGGACACTGTTATTGGTTCGGAAACTGATTTAAAGCGAGAGACATTGTAAGCAGTGCTTCATCAACAACGGCCATTTGGGACAAGACTGCTATGCGGCCAAGCAATGTACCGAAGCTGCTAATGGCCAGAGGGCACTGGTGTGAGGATCAATGGAGGCTTGCGAGGACAAGCGCAGGATTGTCATCCTCAGAATTTTTTTTAAGGTAATACAGATATAAGATACCTGAATTAAACTGCATTGTATCAAGTGTAGTACACTAACAAATCCCAGGTATTTTTCAGATTTTGTGACGGCAAAAAATTTCCATTTTTGCTTACTAGAATTCAATCTGTAGATGCAGAAAATTTGGTAAAAGGTAATGTGGTTATTGGGATGGCAGGGCAAAAAAAAATCTCAGTGGGAACAGCAACATGTTGATATACTATATCTTAGTTAGAATCGTTTCCTTCCAGCTATCCTTGTGGAAAATTTATTACTTCTGTAATTGCGTCAAATAAAGACAGAATAACAAAACGTTTCTTGAACAAACAAAAACATCTTAAAACTTCAGATCATCTGCCGTAACTTAAAAGGGGGCTTCATTTACAAAACCCCTCGAGGAATACTGCCCCTGGGACGCCAAGAGGCTTTCAGCATCTACAATTCAAGCCTGTGTTTCAATCATATTACTTGCCAAAACATTCCGTTGTACGCTATTACCTGTCTGTTTAGGATGGTCCTTTGTTGGGGTCATCTGTTTGTGAACATATCGAGGCAAGGTTCGTGTTTGAAGTTTGGCATTCAACAACTGGCTTTCTTCCGATTTTAAGTATTGAAATAGTGAGCTCAATTTTGGATCACTGCCTGTGTAAAAATCGTTTAAAGTTGTCATGAGTTGACTTCTGTTTGAATTGATAATTGTTTTGGCAAATTCTCTTCTTGTCAAACCGTGAACCTTACTCATCTCTTCAAAATGTTCCCTGAAAAGAAAGTTTGTATTAAGAACTTAAAAGATCTTTCTTTTTTATCTTAATCGTTAAAAACTTGCAGTCGGCTTATATATACTTCTTCTCCTCTGAAAATAGGAAGGCTAAAATTGTGAGAAAGGTGTCGGAAGAAAGGAAATTAATCCGAATTTCTGTGACACCTTCCCTGTGACCGGGTCAGGAGGGGCACGAATTGAAGGGTTAGACGAGTCGATGCTGTAGTTTTGATGATGATTTAATGAGACGAGTTTACACACCCAAAAGAGATGCTGCTCCAGCATCCATTCCACAACGACTCTCTCTCTCTCTCTCTCCTCGCTGCTAAGGAAAGTAGCCTTAGGGGCTCTATAGAGAATAGGGCTGGTAGCAGATGCTCCAAGGAAGGCCAGGAAGTGTCATGGTAACGGCCCTGGGGCATGTCATCATGATAAGCCCCCCCCCCCCCCCCCTGAAGCGACTGCCCCAGTCGTACAAAATTGTTGTGATACAATCGTTTCAAAGATCGAATTACAAATTTCACAAAGTTTACAAACTGGCATGCCAAAACATTAATTGATCAACATAGAAGATTCATCTTGAAAGAAGCATTGAACAGTCCGCGGCAAAGCCGACTTAGTCCTTTTCACAAAATTCACACAAGGTTGCGTGCGCCAAACATCCGTACACGACTTAGTCCACACAGTACACTAGAAAATACACACTGGAAAGTGCACACTTGCGTGATCGCGGAGGACTTGAGTTCGAAGCCGGTTGGTCATTCTTGCTATGTTGGCGTAATGAGCTAGAATCCCCTTGCGTCTGCGTGGGAGGTTGCGAAACTCGAGTGGTCTTACATCTGACTCGCTGAACCAGTTGGTAGAGTGGGAAATCGCATGCTGCGAGGCACGTCCAAGATGGAGTCAAATAAAACGTCGAAAGTCTTTACCCCAGCATTGGTAAGGAAATTTCTGCAACAGTCCTGCAAAAATTTCTCCAAGTCTTGGTCTCTGTTCATGCGCCAGAATTGTGACACCTCCCCAGTGCCCGGGTTGGGAGGGTCACGAATTGAAGGGTTAGACGAGTCGATGCTGTAGTTTTGATGATGACTTAATGAGATGAGTTTACAGCCCAAGAGAGATGCTGCTCCAGCATCCATTCGACAACGACTCTCTCTCTCCTAGTTACTAAGGAAAGTAGCCTTAGGGGCTCTATAGAGATACGGGCTGGTAGCAGGAGCTCCAAGGAAGGCCAGGAAGTGTCATGGTAACGGCCCTGGGGCATGTCATCATGACATTTCGTTTAGGCGCATGTTCGTGGTTCTAGATAAATATTTTGCCCTCGAAAAAACTGAAAAACCCCATTTGGACCATTGTTGAAACGAATTTTTCGAAGTTGATTGTCAGCTTTGGCAGGGTTAGCACACCAGAGACGAAACCATTTTCAAGGCTTTTCAAGGCCAATGTGAAGCCAATTTCAAGGCTGTTTTGCCAACAAGATTGTTAATTACTTTAAAATAAATTTTTTTGCTAGCCTATACTCTACATATAATTGAATAAATATCCATTAAAAAGTTATTTATTTTGCCCCCATCACGGGACAAGGTGCGTTCCCAATACCGCACTTATACGTGATTACAAACTAAGGCACGTCATGTCGTTAAGAGAAGATAAGCATTAGGCTGACGAACTATTTTTTTTATTTATTAATTTAAGCATAAATTGACTGTATTTCATCAAACATAGTACGCTAACAAAATTCGGCCATTTCAAAGCTCTTACAAACAAAATGAAAATTTTCAAGCCTTGAATTTTTGGTGTTGAAATTTAAGGAAATCAAGGCCATGTACGAACCCTGCTTTGGAATGTCAAATTATCCTGCTGGGAGGATGGTCCATAATTGTTGTGAGTAGGAGTTTCTGAATAACCATCATTCAAGAATGAGCATGTGCAGTGCACGGGTGGGAAGGCTATTGGAGTTGCTTTATGGATATTCAAAATCCAATACCAAAGAATACCCGTTTAGCAGTCAAATTAAATAACATTTCGATACGAAAACGATTAAATTGTACGAAATACTAAATTACGTAAAGCAAGTACATTGACAACAGAAAAGGGTGTAAAGAATATTTTACGTCTGCATTTGTAAAGATTCAAATAGCAAGAACCGACCAATAGTGTATATGTAACGCCATTAGCTTTTTCTCTCCTTATTTGTAGTAAAACACGAGCAGCTTTGGCGATGAGTTAGTTCTTTTAGGAACCTCTGGAGGAAAATGAATGACGGAACCGGCCACGCTCTCGCTTTATATAGAGGAGGACTGCGTTGCGCAGGCGCAGTAGCGACATGCAAGCAGGCGACTACATGCAACCGAAAAACCTCCAGGGAGACATTCCATTGAGGACAATGTAATGCAAAATTAGCAGGTTAATATGTTTGGCAAATAAGAAACGTAAATTTGCTGGCCACCATGAAGGCTGGCTGAAATTTATTTCTTTTGCCTAGGAAAATATACAAGTCATTGTGTTTTTAAGTTTCGTAGATCCGACCAGCTTGGGAACCCAACTGAACATGTGTGCAGCCCTCCTTAAAAGTGGCTTGCCACGAAAGCAACCCATCTTTTGTTTTCACTGGATATGTCAGAAAGTGACTCGAGAGTAGAGGTAGGGCAGGTTTAGGTATTGTATATTTTCTTAGGCAAAAAAAAAAACACAAATTTAAGCCGGCCTTCATGGGGGCCGGCAAATTTACGTTTCTTATTGCCGCTGGTAAATATACAATACATGTTAATTTTGTATTAGCAGCAGACCTTGTCAAAAATGGTGGCGGGCACCTTGATCGAGTGCCCTAGGGTTTCAAGCTGGCATTAGTCCAGGAGTCAGGTACTCCATGAGCTGGGATGTTTTTTGTTTTTTTTTTGACAGGGGAAGAAATTTTCCAACGTACAGGGGAAAAAAGGAGGCAGGATTGTAAAATTTCCAATAAAAGACAAAATTTTGTTACCTCCTAGAATGGATCCTATGGTTGATTTAGTTCTTCTAGTCGTGGCCCAAGTTGAAAATTCTTCGTGTGGGATGACGTTTCGAGGTCGAAGAATGACTTCGGATTGGATGCACTTTACTTGTTTCCTGGAGGAGTTAAGTTGGGGAAAGTGAATTTATCTTCATGTTTAGTGAGATTTAAGAAGTTTAACAACGAGTGGTTGATTGGTGAAAGTTGGATCGCAGTCGATCAAATTTTAAAAAGTTCAACATTTTTCGTAAGAGTCAAACTTGTTGAGGCTAAAGATTAATTTAAATTGAGTGATGCCGAGGAAAGAAGCGTTTCGATGGTAGTTGAGTCCAAGACCAGTTCTCTCTCAACTCCTCTGTGTCTCGGAGGGAGCAGGGGGTGGGTTTCGTTTCTTGATGGAATCGTTACGTTGATTTTTTTTTTTCCTTTAAGCTTCGTGTGTCGAATGGATGAATTTGGCGGAATGGTTGCTTCCTCGGCGGAAAGTTGGAGTTTTAAAACTTGGCGGGCGTATGTTTTAATAGATGTTGGCTTGCAGAGGTTTTGGGATTCCATGAAGATCAAGAATTTATAGGGTTGGGGACATCTTGACGAAGATGTAAGCCATAAGTAAAAACCTTTGCCTTTAGTCTACAGCTTGAGCATGGAAGGTCAAGAGTTTCATGAGTTGTGAATGGTTGTAGTTCGGAGGTGAGAAGTTGAAAATCAGCTTGGTTGTCAAACTGCCACAATTGAAAACCGTGAAGACTTGCAGGGCAGGAATTAGCGACTTTTTCCCAGTCTGTTGAGAATTGATGGATCTTTGCCATTTCTCTATGGTGACAGAATGAATTGAATCATGGCATAATGGAGGGACGAAAGTCGGGTCGTCCCACGGAATGGTGATCGGTCGAGCAGATTTGTTTGATGATCTCTTCGGTGAGCTGGATCGTTTCTTGCAAACTAGACGTGGGTCCTGTCCTGACTTTGCCAGGTTTGAGAGTCGTGGAGACTTTGAGATGGTACAGATTGTGGTTTTCGGTTTAAAGGAAATTGAATTTGCTGAGGGTCCCAAATGATTCCGGTTTCGCTGTCAGGAGTTGGAAGTTGGGCAGCTAACGCACAGGTTAGTTAGCTATCAGCCGACAGCTGCAATAGTCGGCTGTTTTCTCTCTATAGATTATCGATGCGTTCTTGTAGTGAGTCGAACTTGTGCTGCAGTTTTTTAACATTTTTCTGCAGGTGGCTCTTTTGTTTTGTCAACAGGGCTAACTTCTTGCAAGCAGTGGCCAACAAGTCATCAAACGGTGGAAATTGATGTGGTTCGTTGTTTAGTCCTAAATATTGTGATGCAGTGGTGGGACTGTCAGTTTCCGGGGAAGGGATGATGAAGGGAGAACCCCAGTCTGGGTCTCGGTTTCGGACGCTGATTCGGTCACAACAGTTGGAGGTTCAGGAGCCCCTACAATGTTGGAAAGGTCGAAAATGATACTCGTACTTGAAAGTGGTGAGCCGTCATTGTTGGTGATTGGCAAACAAAGATCTGTTGATCGAGTTGTTGTTATTGTTTCAGAGGTTACCGTAGACGGTAGTTCGTGAGAAGCCAGATTGTCCGGTTCCGGATCGGATATACCTGGCGCATCCGAAAGGGTTTGTTGCGAAGAATTCACTAGTTCCTGTAAGGTCGGCTTGGAAGGGGCCTGGAGGTCCTATGACAGCTGGAGAGGGATATGTTCAGAAGATGACCGTGGCCTTCGAGGATATCGAAAATGTCGATTGAGAGGTGTTAGGCAAGAACGTAGAACTTGATGGTGATACCCTCAGTGTTGGTGAATTTTTTGGGGTCTTGGCACCTGACGAAAATTTCCCTTTCTTTAATGGTGGAGAAAATACAATACTTTGTTTGTCCCTTTCTGCCTTTTTTTTTGCTACTGTTTGAGACGGAGATTAGAGGCCCTGGATTTAATTACTCTCCATTCGTGAAGCTTGATTGTCACGCAAATAAGGCAAGGTTTTGTAAAAAAAGGAGCATAGGTGGTGCTTATCACTTTATAAGGATCTTTTCTGCCCTTGTTGGACAGATCCGGTGAAAAACAGCATCCTGGGTCTTGTATGACTGGTTGCCTATTTAACTAGATGTCGACTTCGTTTTCTGGGTGATTGGAAGACTCGCCTCCACGAGTTCTCTTCATTATTGCAGCGAGCAATGAGCACGATTGGAAAAACTGTGTGCATAGTGAACGCAAAGCAGGCAGGAAGAGAAGACAACACAGGACCAAAAGATGGCGCCTCTGTCAAGAGGAGTGGTCGACGGAGTCTCGTGACCGCCATGGAGTGGGGGATTAGCGTCCAGGTGAAGAGAAGGAGCAGAAATTGGATGAAAACATGTCGTGGGAAGGGGTTTGGTACTCAGCTAAATTGTCCTTCCCGAGTGGGGAAAAAAAAGCCAAAAGTAGGCTTGAGTTTAATTGTTCCTTAGATTTTCCTTTGGTTAAGTGAAGTGACGAGAAGCTTTCGTGAAGAATGGGGAGGACGAAAGGCGGTCTATGAACGCATCGCAGCAGACGAGAAGCTGCGTCGTGGTCAGTGAAGTTTCCGGGGTCAACCATGAAATGCTGCGAATTACGAGTTTTCTTCTTCTTGTACTCTTTTTTTTTTTTTTTGGACGGTCAGTACAAGTGGTTCGAATTTATGGGGCCTTGACGAGAGAAAAATGGAAGACCAATCAGATGACCGATGGTCAATCCCCAAAATGTGCGAACGCACTGAGGGAGTTGAAGGCGTCCAAGGTGTGGCGGTTGAAAAGTGGCCAAAGGTCACGAAAGCGACATCGGTGAATTCTATTTGGAAGAGAAGGAGTGTACAATGGTTGGTGAATCAAATGATTTTCCAGTTGAAACGTGAAGTGGCGCGAAAGCTCACCGTTTGAGTGAGTGGGTTGTCATGGTCGACCCTGCGGGGTCGGTTGTTGAGTGATTTACTAGAGGTAAATCACAAAAGCATGACCTACAAAAGGTGGAGAGGCAGCGATGTCCTGGTGCAGCCTTGAAGGATGGTGGAATGGTCTGGTTCAGACTCCAAATGTCTGGCTAGGGCACGAAAGCAATTCTAACGAAAGTAGGGTGTTGAAGAGACTGACGATTGGTTCCGACTTCAGAAAAAGATAGGTTCAACGAACGGGACTCTTTTCAGGTTCGCCCTGGCCACGAAAGCAACCACCAACAAGAGTGGGATGCAGTTTGGGTGATGGGCGAGGTTGTGATGCTCATCATTAAGGCGAGCAAGCGGTCGGAATGAGTGCTTCGAAGGTTCGGCAAATGCACGAAAGCTCAGCCAACAGACTGGGATGGAAAGCAGATGACCGGCACGACGTCGTAGGAATGGAGATAGGATTGAAAACCTCGAGGATCCGGCAAATTACACAAATGCTCGGCCACCGAAAGCGGGGTGCAACAGCGTTGTTGCACCGGAGAATCTTCTCAGATCAAGTAGAACACTTTCTAGGTTCAGTCCAAACCACGAAAGCGCTTATAATGGAATCTGTCACAGTGACATCCTTGAGGAAATCCAAATCATGGGAACGAAAGTTTCCAGGGTTTAGCAAACTCATGTGTTTGACAACGGAGGTGCTTGTTTCGGCCAAAGCCACGAAAGCACGCCTGGCGAGCCTTGCGGCGTTGTACAGATGGGGCTCTGCTGCTAAACTTCTTCCCGGCTATGAACGATATGCTTCTCGGCATGCTCATTTTCTCCACCCACACGAACTTCTCCTCCTAGATGCCCTTCACCAAACTGGGCCTCTTTGTCAGCCTTGCCGTTCACCCCGTATTTGCTTTTCGTCTTAGCAGCACCCTTGCCTGGCAAGACTCCCTTCGCAGTAAGTGCCTTTTTAACTGGAGCCTTACAACCAGCATGAAAGAACCAAAAACTTCAGCCAAAGCTCATTTGGACTCTTCCACTCTTGATTATAAAAAGTCAGTCTCCTTTACAGACCCAGAACAGAAAGATTTTTGTCTTCGTTCCTCCTGAAGTTTCCACACATTCTTCAAAAAATCTAGGACTTAGAACAGACATCAGCTTTGCCGACCATGCCAATCATCACTAACAAAGAAACGTCTTCCCCAGTCTGCACTAGTTGTTCGTTCTTTGTTTACACTTGGAGGTTTTCTGCATGGGAAAGGACACCCATTGGAACTTAATGGACCTGTCGGACCTCCAGCCAAGGGATCGGAAAGTTTGTGTTCAACGTGAGGAGCAAGGCTGGACATCCCACTCAGTTTTCCCCCTTCGACGAAGCCAACTTTGTCCCGGACTCTCAGCACCCCTGTAATTCAGCACAACCTTGAAGATTCCTAAACAACTACCTATTTCCTATTTCAACTTTGAGACTCTGAAGAATACACGCCTATCCCCATGTCAGTGACACCTCTGTGAGCGGCGTTATTCGAAAAAAACCGTACGAAAGGATGGGGATCAGGGCAGTATCCCATGCAGATCTTCTCTACACTGCCGTCTCTGCCTATTTGAAAGCCACTACGGACCCCGTTTGCACTGGCGAAGCAGCCATTAATAAATTAAAGGTGCAAACTCGAGGAGTGATGAACAGCATGCTGCACCGCCGTAATGCCGTTACTGACTCATGACTCCACCAGATACAGCAAGAGCCACAAGGGAAAATGGGACCACATCAAGGATGGGCAACCCTTTCATGGGTGTTTCCACGGCAAAGGAACAGGATCTCAGTGCTAAGGCAACAGGACCCCAGAAAGAAAGAAACCTGCTAGCAGCAAGTTCCCTGCACAGAAAGGAAAGGATAAGTATTGACACTCAGGACTCCCCAGCTCTGATTAAGAAGTAATCCTACTTCACTTGGTGGCAGCCTGCAATGACACGCAGAATCCTGGAGTGAGATTACAGATGACCTAAGGCTATTGTCTGTAATCTCATGTGGCTACCAACCGTGAATTGGATTGTGTATCCTCACAAGGCCAGTCTTTACTGCAGACTGCTTGCATCGTTTACCCTTTACCTTGTGATTTCTTCTTTATTTACAAACCGATGTTCCTCCAATACCCGAAACTTGCCGATTCTCCTACATGGAACTTTGCCGGATCGTCTAGCTCTTACAAGTGGAAGCCCTCGTCCAGAAAGGCATGATTGAAATTTGCCAGAACTGGTTGAAACCAAGTTTTTACAACCACATCTTTCTCGTTCCAAAGAAAACGATGGAATAGTACTGGTATGTTCTTCAATCTGAAGTACCTGAACAAGTTCATCTCCAATACAAGTTTCAAGATGGAGACCCTGAATTCGATTCGCAACTCAGTCCATCCAGGCGAATTTACGCGTCCATCAATCTGGATGACCCACATTTCCACATCCCATTTCAGGTGGATTTTTTCATTTTTTCCGTTTTATCCTCAATGGAAAAGTGTGTCTTCCATTTGGACTCGTAATGGCTCCGAGGACCTTCACATCCATCACCAAACCAATCCTTGTGATTCTTCATTCCAGAGGCATCAAGACACACACCTATTTAGACAACTGGCTTCTCCGGAACAAATGCTCCAACAAGATCCTCATAAACCTTCACACCACGGTGGATCTCATCTTCAAATTGGGTCTCTGTATCAACCTAAAGACGTCACGACTAAAAGCCGTGAGAAAACCGCACGTTCAGCCAAATGAAAGGCACCCCCATGGGGTACTCGTGCTCCCTGTGTTGGCTGGAAATTGTTCTGCAGTTCATTGATGAGAAGGTCACGAAACAGTTCCCAAATATGCCTCTTTGGAAACGGTTCATTGACAATATAATTGCTGCCCCCAAGGAAATCGAGATCCCGCGAGTGTTGCAGGCATTGAATTACTGGAACCCTTGCTTGCAGTTCACAGATGAAATTGAGAAAGGAGGTCATCTCCACTCCTTGATGTCAAGCTCACCCGCAACAAGGATCCATCCAAGTTGAACCATACCGGAAACCAACTCGTGCTGGGAGAGGAATCCCATTCACATCCTGCCACCCCAAACAGGACCAACAGGATAGTAGACCAGGATGTAGAACAGGATACTACCCTAGCTATTGCACATAAATACCTCCAGCAAGCTAAAACCAGGTTCCTCCAGCTTCAATATCCAGCACGACTCATCAATATGACCATTAAAAAAGCCTGGTGCAGGGCACGTCCAACATCAGATTGCCTTAGCAACACCCTTGACAACCCCAAGACTGTGATTACTTTCCTGCCAGGCAGAAGTGATGAAGTCTACCGCATCCTCAAGAAAAACAATGTCGACTGCTTCCGCCGTAATCCAGCCAATCTCAAAAAACCTCTGAGAAAACGAAAACGAGCACCAGCATTCCCACCCCTTCCGTTTGCAACCCCCCTCCTCCAGCTCCCAGACAACCATCAGAGCCATCCCGACCAACCCACTCGTACTCCACCAGAAGCAGAACTCGACTAGTGCCCCCTCCACCCCCAACTCCTTCCCGCCCACCCATACCTAATTCCCGCCCCTCACCACCACCCAGTGCCTACAACTAGTCAAGAGTGGTATACTGCATCCCCTACGTCATGTGTGGAGCAATTTATATTGGAGAAACACTCAGACAGCTCCAAGAACGCATCCGGAAACATCAGTGACGTACATACACGCGACACGAAAAATGGGATCGCAGTGCATATGAAAAGCATGTCATTGGATGGATAAAAAGCTACTATCCTTCTCCAGTCCAACACCCCCAATGAGCACACTTGAGAGGTCTTGAATCGCTAGCCATTAGACAATTCCAAAAACAAGGCTGTCTGCTAATGAACCTCGCCAAGTCCTCGTATAGTAAAATTGACCGACTTGTGACGCCAGAACTCGCAGGCAGACTCATCCAGAAATGGAACGTGGAGATCGGTGGTGCGCGCAACGGTGCGGCAAATTTAAAACATAACACACAAGCATGTGATCGTAAAAAATGTAGCCGAGCCGTAGTTACTTCTGAAGAAGGTGGATGACTGAATTCCACCGAAAATTCAAGTGTACGTTAGGTCATTTATGTGTGGTAAAGTGTAATACCGTTTCTCCATCATTCTTCCTCGGAGTTTTCTTCGACTTGGAAGAGTTCACCATTCGCTCGTCTCCAGCGAAAATTCTCTCCATCAAGGAAGGAGTCATCAATCTGCTGAGTCATCAGAACTTCTCTACGAAATCCCCTGCAAGGTCATCGGTCTCCTGCAAGCAGCGGCAGACTTCGTTCCCTACAGCAGATGGAGAGTATGCTCCCCGCATTATTACAGGAAGGAGCCCTGGAACCCAGGACCCAATCCATATCAAGATGGGATTTGGGTGCCCCAAGGTTCCCGTCGGATGCCCTGTGGTGATGTGATTCCTCAAACACTGCTGCACGAATCCCCATCAAAGAGGAAGAGCGGCCCAACTATACATAAAAGGCAACGTAGTGGACGCTGAAGACCTCTGTGTGCAAGATTATTATCGATCTTCGGAGAATGCTGATGATCAACGTATTCTCCACATGCTACAATTACCGGCTCCCAGACTACAAGAATCCCTTCCCGGATGCTCAAGCCTGGGCGACAAAGGCTCTGACAGTCATGAAACCACATGTTTACCTACATCTTCTCTCCTTACGTCCTTCTACCACTGATCCTGGAGAAGATCGCAAAGACAGAAGAAATATCTATTCTCGTTGTCCCGGATTGGCAAGCCCAACCATGGTTCGTTCCTCTTCTAGAACTTCTGGTGGATAACCCGACAAGACTACCCATGGAGGAAGATCTGCTCACCCAGAAGAAAGGAAGGATCATCATCCACGATGTGATACCAGTCCTAAAACATCACGTATGGCTACTTACTATCATACAGCTTCTCCAGGCAGACGGCCTTTCGGAGCACGTTGCCGACCACATCTTCTGCTGTGTATGGGGCAAGGTAGCCTAATGGTTAGCACGACTATTTCACGTGCAAGAGGTCCCTGGTTCGATCCTGACCTCAGCCACCCCTGGAATTTTCGGGAAGAGATGGGCCCGGATATCCCTCGTGCCCATGTCGATTGTGGCATGTAAAAGATCCTAGGAAGTTCCGATTAGAATTACCTACCAAAATTGTCCCTCTCTCCTTCTGGCACCATAGCTTCGGCTGGGAGTGCGGCAAAGCTACAGCAATGTCTGCTGTCTCCGAAGATCGACGTTAAGATCTATGAATTCAAGGGCTTCGGTTGCATCGTTGGATCGAGCGTGGACGTGGGCACTAATTTAGTAACAGATGTGGAACAACTCCTGAACGCCTACACGTGGGACCCAGCCGTGAGGTTGTCGCTTCAGAAGTTTATTGTTGAGAAGGCTCCAAGGTTATGCTGAACGTGACGAGAGGACAAGTGCTGGCCATGCGGCAGTTGCGGTGTAACGAGAATATTGAGATTTGCAAGACTGACAAGACGAATTTGACTTCTGTGTATTAACTTGCAATCAAAGAGAAGGTAGTCGTTGACGTGCCTTCGTAGCCAGCCTGATCTTCTCACTTTTCGTAATATGCCCTTCAGTCAACAGTCTCTGGATACTAAAAGTTAAATCCAACATTGGTATGTTTCCTACATTCACCTCAGTCAGTACATACATCCTTTGGGGACCATTGTGGCTGATTATGTCGCCGTGAGGAGGTATGGTGCAGCAGGTAGACTGGCTGGTGGCGAAGGAGTTGGTGAAATATGTTAATGCTCCATCTCGACTTAAGAATACAGAAGACTTTGTAGAGGAACTGGGAGCTCCGAGACTAAGGGAGGATGAAGTAATGTTATTTGACGTGATCAAGCTCTTCACAAGCTTGTCACAATGCCTCACTATCGACAAGTTGGCAGCATCAACAGCAAATTTGACGATCCCCCGAAAAGTCCTTGAGCGCAACTGTGCATTGCCGAAGGATTTGTTGACATGCACCTATGTGGAGAGTGCCTTCTGGCAGGTTAAGGGGGCCTGTATGCTGTGTCGGATTGGGTCGCCCAGGAACCCGCTGATCCCCGGGGAGGCCCCCCACTGTAGGTGGCCCATGTTAAAGAAAAATTAAGAAATCTGAAATTAATTTGCATGAAAATTGCATCTCTAAGTTGCAGGAAAAGGTTTAAATTTACACTTACATTGATTTTTTTTAATAGGCCTATTAAGAGGCCAATGTTTTAAAGAAAGCCCAATTTTTCGGGTTGGTCAAAATTGGTTTCTATTTGTCTAAAAAGAAAATATACATTACCTGTAAATTTCGCATTTACAAATTACCTCGTCATTAAAAGGCGGGACGGGTTCCCAAGGGTTGCGAGCTGGGTTTTCCTGGAGATGTAGACTCCGCAGATTTCAATGCGCAAGAGGCTATCTGCTGATAGGGAGTGAGTCCATGGTTACCAGAATTGTAGGGATAAACAAGAGATGTTGAAGGCCATGTAAGAAGGAGATACTAACCTTAGCGGAAGGTGAGGCGTGATGAGTGGGAAGTTTCTTCTTAAATTTTTGAATGGAGAAACAAATGATGAGAGCAGAAGACAGTCGATGAAGGAGATGACGATGTTTGAAGCACAGTGCAGTCAGTTTGGTTGTGGAAGGGTTTTCCAAGGGGCTTGATTTGATGAAGCAAGAAGGAGGCGAGGACTGGTCGTCACATGGCCTAAAATAACTTTAATGGTGTGTCGTGAACATGAGTTCAGTGGAGTTTGAGTTCGAAGCAGAGATCCGGATGAGAAGAAGGGGTGTTGATGGAGAAGGGTGCAGTTTGAGGGCTCGGCGGGAGAAAGTTCTTGAGAGTTGTAACCAGGACAAGAGCTTGAGGGGATGCTAAGGTGTCCCTCCCCCATGAAATTTGATTTAGCCAAAAAAGGGGAGGGGTGGGCCTGGAACTGGTGGATCACAGCAAGTCAAGTAGGAGCGACATAGGAGTGACGCTACCTCGAGACAGGAAAGGATTTCAAGTTCTGTGTCAAACACGCTAGTAGGGGGAGGGGGAGTAGGGTTCTTTTTTTTTAAGGTCTGGTTAAAAAAGAAAAACTGTAATCCTTAAGCGACAAGAACGACAGGGGAGCATCCTGATTTTGAAGAGGAAGAGTTTTACCATCTTGGCCCGGCAAGGAAGGAAAATGTCGGCGTTACCGAACAGCCAAATTTGTTGGGCGGCATGACGACGTTGGATCAAATCCACTTACGATTCTAGTTCACTATGGCTGAAGTGATCTTCATCCCAGATGGGGGTAACTCTGTTTACGCCTGGAGAAGTAGGAGGACGAGTGGAAGTGATTTTCGGAAGTGGAACCGAGGTTGCAGGCAAGGTGGATGAGGACGGCTTGGCTTGAATGGGTGGTGGAATGGTTGAAACAGGATTTGAAATCGGTTAAATTTTGACCGGAGGTTGTGGGTCAGTGAAGTTTGAAGGAACGGTAGGAAGCAGCAGGAAGCTGAGCTGGGAAGTGGTGACATTTTATGAGCGTCAGCTAACAAAGTTTAGTGCGAAGTTTGTGGATCGTCGCAGTGAGATTTGCAATACTGACATGGAGAGCGGAATTCTTGGTTTGGGCTTTGGAGAGTTTAGTGGTGAGGTGGTTGAATCAAGCTGCAATGGGTGTGGCGTTAAGTTCTAAATGCTTCTTACTACGGGAGGAGAGGTTAGGGTTGCGTTTTAGAATGCCTCGTACGATTTTAACGTCGCCGTAGTTGAGGAAGACGGAGATTTGGAAGGTGAAGAGTCATCATCTAATCCGAACATCGAAGCGACCAGAGCCGAAGTGGTTGATAGAATGGTGATTGGAATATCAGTGGATAGTGTAACTGGAGCTATGAACAGGAAGTGTTTTCAGTTGGTGGTGGTGCGACGTTGGAAATTTCCAAGTTCTAGGTGATATTAGATCGCTATGCTACCGCTGATCCTAATTCAGTAAGTGCTTGTGTGCTCCATAGCAGAATCAGCGTGACAGACTAATTCAAGGATCAAAACAGAAAAATTTCAAGAACTTTTCAAGGATCTATTTGCAAAGGACCTATATTGTGGTGATTTTACACATTTTTAGTTTGGCCGAAAAAAAATCGAATAGTTTGTGTTCAACAGCTAAAAAGAGAAGTAGGATATGTCAATAATTTATTTCTACTTTATTTCCCACATTGAGGCTTCTCAGAGCAGATTTGCCCATAGCGGCAGTAGTGAAAGTTGTGCAACACATACATTTTGCGCGATGAATGTCAGAGAAATCACGAGCCAATCAAGAACTATATAATTTGATTTCCCAGCCAAGACTCACGGAAAACAACAGTTTCCAAATACAACATTAATTTTAAACTGTCATTTTAACGTTTAAAATGCCACCATCCTGCGGAATAGTCCGACGGCCAACTTCGTGTACTTTTGTCATATTCACCTGGTGCCCGGATGTGTGAACATGAAGAATTGTTCGAATCAACAGCCGATGATGATATTAACATGTGGGTTTAATAAGATCATGGGGCATTACATCTCTGAGCCAGCACAAACGTGTCAAGGCTTCATGCTTCGACTCCTTACCAACCAACGATTAGCCTAAGGGGCTTCAAAGAGAACGCATTCAAGCCGAGGGAAATGCAGGAGAGGCCAGGTTGGTGTCATGGCAACTGCCTCGGGGAAGGCAACCATGAAAACTTGATAACTAAACGCGCCTAAATGTTTCCTAGACGTTCTTTCAGTAATTGAATATCGAACTAAGCATGAAAATTTCAGGCATTTCAAGGCCCTTTCTGAAAATTATGACAATTCAGGGACTTTTCAAGGCCCTTTTTAAAATGTATGACAATTCAAGGACTTTTGAAAACCGATCTTTCAAATTCAAACACTTTCAAGGTTTTCAAGCACCTGTACGAACCCTGGTTATTTCTTCCGGAAGAAAACCAACTCTTCTGTGGCAGGTGGTTAACAAAACAAAATGAATGTTCAGAATGCCAGAATAGATCCCACAGCTCAGCGACCATGATACATCTCTGTGGTTGTGAATCTCTCATGACGGGCGTTTCCATCCCTTCTCCCGTGAGTAGCTGAGGAGTTCCCCCAATAATATCACCCCCCCCCCCCAGCAAAAATATTTCAATTGAAAATGACGGTATTTTAAATTGAATAATAACCAGACGATCGACCAGAAGGTGCAATAATTGTATCAGAGGTGCAATTATCATGTCTGGGTCTGGGCAGCTTTGCATTTTGTGAATTTCAGTGATGAGGAAATTTTTTTAGGTCGTTTTGTCATTTGATTGCATTTTATTTTTTCAATAAAATTATGAAATGACCTAAAAAAAAATCCCCCCTCCCTGGATTGGAGTTGAGGAGCCACACTGTGGGGGGCGGCCGCCCCGCCCCCTTGGGCACCCCTGCTTCGTGCCACTTCTGATAAGACAACATAAAATAACATTTCTGCTAGGCTGTATATAAGGACTGTCAGAAGTTTGAAAATTAGCATTTATGATGAATAGGACTACTTTCATTGATACTTACATTCTAACAGCCTGTGGCGTTTGCCCAACCAATACTGTAACTTCGTCAAGAGCAAACACACTTGGTTTATGTGCATGTTTTGCACGAACTTTACCATCGTTAGTT
This sequence comes from Lithobius niger, assembly GCA_023313725.1. Taxonomy (NCBI): domain Eukaryota; kingdom Metazoa; phylum Arthropoda; class Chilopoda; order Lithobiomorpha; family Lithobiidae; genus Lithobius; species Lithobius niger. The sequence goes on along the minus strand of JAHWFP010108733.1, from coordinate 35,133 downwards.
AATAGAGTTGGTGGAGGATCGGATAGCGTCTAAATAAAAAAATTAAAAAACCATTAAACACAAGTAAAGGCTAGTGAACTGGTGCACATTACGTAATGACAATTATTGTGCAGTCAGGATGGGGTTGGGGGATCAATTACTCAAGCTTATTCATTACACACACGAGAAGCAATAACTGCTAGAAAATCGGTCCGTCACTGTACCATGCTGTGCCGTGTTCCACCCCCCCCCCTACTCCCCCGAAAAGTACCACTTTACCTAGGATTACTAGCCCCAACTGGATCCGAGTACTGTTTAGATATGCAGTTTGTCTCCTCAAGATGGCAGTCCATCGAACTCAACTGTTTCACATCAATAGACGACGTTGAGAGCACGCCACCCAGCATAAGCTAAAAAAAATTCCCAATGGGCGCACCACGAACGGTCCGAGGAGGAACCCAACACGAGGCCGTAGCTATCGGGGGCGCAAGGTGAGCAACTGCGCTTCCAAAAATGTTCGAGGGGGGGGCGTAAAAACGATACTTGAATTAACATAAAAAAGGGTAAAGTTTTATTTTATTAAGGAAGCACGTTTTTTATTGGTATGTACATATTTTATTTATGAAACTCAAGTATATTTGCAGTTATACGGTAAAACAGAAATCTTATTAGCATTAACTTTTTTGAGCCCTTTTAATCTGGAAATCTAACAAACCAAGGTATCTAGAAGATGAAGACATGTAGGGAAGCCCAACCGTACTTAACCGAGGTGGGCAGCCAGGAGTGCTTATCGTTTAGCTATACCCTTCCTGTTGCAAGGGGGGGGGGGGGTGCAGTGCTTGGTTTGTTTGTTTGTGGCAGACGACTTTAAAAATAATTCTCCTAAAACTATATAGCAGGGATGCTGCCAGTGTGAAAAAATGAGAAAAATGTGAAAATTTGCCAGTGGTAAAATAATATGTGAAAAATGTGAAAGATATACGAGTGTTGGTGTGAAAAAAAAAGGCAAAATGCAAGAGTCAAAATATCCATGCAGATTGAGTCAATTAAAAAAAAAAATTACAGCTGGCTCGGTTACTAATTTCAACCACCCTAACTTGTTCAACAACAGATGGCTACAGCCAAATCAGAACCTTGCTGGAGCTATTTTAGAGCTAAATGAAAAAAAAAAACTGAATTTTCAACTGAAACAATTTACATAGTATAAACAAATACTCGTCGGAATATCTTATCAATGATAGGGAAACCATGACTGATTTTGTAAATATGGCATAATCTAAGCAAATGTCAGTAGACAAGACTCCACAAGACTAGCGTCAGACTGACCCCCTTAAGGACACTCAGCATGAATCCTGACAACCCCCCCC
>JAHWFP010108733.1:12657-33687 GCA_023313725.1 Lithobius niger | reverse complement strand
CTCAATGCAAAAAAAAAAAAAATTTACACTTAATTCTGATTGGCATGGTTTTTTATTTATAAAAAAAAAGGTTTAAAAAAAGTAGCAACCTTTTTTTTTTTTTTATAAATAAGAACACAAGGAATGCACTGAAGTTGGCAACGACCAGAAGCATGTCTGATGCTCTCTGTGGTCTGATCCAATGAATGGGATAGCCGCGTCAAGTACAGCGTGCCTACTTCCTTCCACAAACATTTACAGGACTTGTGCCTCGGCTAAGGGTCGTCGGCAATTGCCGACTAGCCGATCTGGCAAGTCCGACATTTCCCAAGAAACACAAAAACATTGGGTCCTTTAGCTAGCCTTAATCATAGAAGTTTACGAACTTGACAGTGAGGGTGCCAGGCCAACTGGTGGGGTATATGGTAGTTTCATACTATTCAGCTGGACGCTTCTTGTTGTGCACCCACCTAATACAGTGTCCATATTTTTTATTCTTAGTTTCTCTGGCATTTACAGGTGCATCCAATAGTAATTTGCAGGTGTTTTACTAGTAATTTAGTACGGGAAATAGGCACATTGAGGTTTTTTTTTAAAAAATTTTAACGAAAAATCCCACATCACACAAAACAGTTGTTTAGACTAGCTAGTCCATCCACAAAACACATTTTCATCACAGATATTGGTATTAGGATTTTCTTTATTAAAAGTTATAATTAATAAAACCAGTGGGAAAACTTGCTTCTGAAAATTCAGCAGAATTTGCAGATGACACAAAGGCAGTTCTGGATTTTTTTTTTAAACATCTTTTATGTCTGAATATTGTCACTGTCCTCACCGTTTATCGGTTTTTGAATTTTTTAATTTTCCGTCTTTTCCCCGATTTTCACAAAAAAGTCTTGTTTTCCTGTAATTTCCCCGAGATTTTGGCCTTATTTTCATTTTCCCTGGCATTTCCCGGTTTCAAGGTTTTACAGTTTTCTCTGAACCTTGTAATTGACAATGGGAATACGGAGAATTACTCCACTTCTCATCCCCATCCTACATATATACTGTACCATCCACAATTACCAGTAGTGCTACTGGTAGGCTGCTATGAATGTGGGAGTTTTTAAAACAAATCTATTTTCAGTGTTGAGCAAAATAGGTGATTTATTGGGCACTACTTGAACAGGACGTATCGCAAATTAATTTTTATCAACTGGCCGTTATGTACTGAAAGTTCCAGGCAACACATGTAATGTAGTTTATTTGTAGTCGTTGGTCTATCATGGTGGTATGAAAGTTCAAAGAAAATAATTTGCCATGCGTCTTGCACAACGTTAGCAAACAATATTCATCATTGTTGGCTGTACAAAATTAAGCCGCAAGGCATCCAAGGTGACGTCACAGTACCTCGATTACGCTAACTCATGGTTCTTTCTAGCCAGTTGTAACTTAAAACTGACTCCACAAACGAAATGAACAGCAAGTCTATTTTTGTAGCAGTCCGAAGTCACTCTTGCATTTTTAAATGGTGAGATTTTAATTTTTTTCCCCGAAAACATTCTTATAATGAGAAAAAATTAACGCCGATTGTCACCAACTAAATAGTGATAAATCATTTTAAGTTCGTTGGAACATAAAATTTTGAAGATTCAATTTTAGCATTCAAATAAGGAGATTTAAATTCGTTATTTTCCAACATTTACCATGAATCAAATGAGTTTAATCATGCTTCAAGGTTACATTTCGTTCGGATTACCATTTCAGCCATACGATGTTACCAAAACCACCAAAACGGAAGTTCACGAGCTACCATGACAGTTTACGACTCTGTTACGGAAATGACGCAAACATCTACCTGTTTTGCTAGAAGGCTTACGATTGGCTGCTGGGTTTTTCATTGACTTATCAGAAAAAGCGAAACAAAAATAACGCGATAGGGGACAGAAAATGGCTGAATTTTCGTAGGTTTCTAGGATGATTGGTGACGTAATTTTGTCTTGTCGTTTTTGGGCATTATCGACTCAAATTTGCGTTTATTTCACAATTTCACTAATGTCTTGGGGATATATTTGAGTAAGTGATGTAGATGCTTAGGCAATCTTAACTGAACATGTGTAGTTATTGAACGAAACAGGAGAATTGTGAGTGAATTCTGGTGGTACTTTACGTTTTTTTTATTGCGTTAGTCGTCTGTATTTTACCCTAATTACGCATCATCGACAAGTTTAGGGAATAAACTGTTTATTATATTTGGTTAAATAATCATGGTTAGTTAAGTTTTTACTAATCCCATATTTAGTTTTAATCTTCGATGGATGGTTTCGATTTTGAGGTTGGGTTGGCCACAGAAAATTGGTATTGGATCCGGTCAACTCTGGTTTCAAATTTCTGTGTTTTGGTTTGTGGAGTGTTTGCGCATTACCGCGTGGCGGAATTGTTGGCTGAAATTGATAGCTTTTGCTGTATTGATCATTTCAGCCTTTTGTTCCGTCGTTCACGTTAACCCACGAGGAACTCGGAGGGGGTTCCTTGTGAACGGATTGGGCGAAGACTCCATTCGACCTTGTGTCCTGTTAGCTTGTATGCCAAGGCGCTATCCAGTCGGTTGTGCTTTGTTAGCTGTGATCGGATTCTCAAGAAACTCGTTACGGACTTGGGCTTGGTATTTTTATGGGCCTACTTCCGCAGAAGCGCTGAGCATGGGCGCCTGCGATAACTACCAATCCAAACTCAACCATCTGGAGGCAGTTTGGTACCGTTAACACACAGAATGACCATGAGCAAACTTCGCTCTGCCTCCAGACTAGATGAGTTTGGCGTGGGGTTTTTTGAAGGCCCTGCATTATGGCCAGCCTATCTAGATTCCAGCGCAAGAAGGTTAAACGGATAAGTTTTTCGGTTGCGTTTTCTGATGTTATGTAGTTAGCCGCAGCGAGCGCGACAGCGAGGCTCGTAATTTGGAAAAAAAGTGACATCATTTTCGTGAATGGCGACCTTGATTTACCCTTTACACGAATGGCGATAGTACAACTTTCCACATATACAGATCGATGGTAGATGAGCTTGGAGACGCTGTGGAAGTGGCCCCATTTTTATAATCAATTCTTATGTGAGGTGTTCGTAGTGGTTGTTTTTTTTTGACACAAGTTTAGTTGGCTAAAGCTTGTCAAACACTACTCCGTTCCATACCGTTCCTACGACCTGACAAGAATAGTGCCTCCTCTCTGATCTACTTCTGATTGTGTTAAAATTACCGCAACTGATCTGCTGAACAATGTTCCCATAACTTTTTTTGGGGCAAGGCTCACTTTGGCCCACACGGCAACGGATGGAGCTGCACACATTGCTTCTGTTGCTTACCGTTTCAGTGGCTCTGCTGAGCTTTTAAATTTGATCAATCCAAATGAAAAAGAACTTGTAGTGACCTTAAGTAGGTAATTAAGTAGAAAGTTGTAGTAAAATAAATATTAATTCTGTACGCTTGGGTATGTTGACGTTCTAAGTCTAGACGGCAACTGAAGTAGGTTCTCATCCGTATTTAGTAGGGAACAGGCGTTGTGCGTGGCGGAGGAAAGCGGCTGTCGACTGACGGCAGGTGCGTACACTTTAGGAATGCACCGAATACAAAATTTGCCGAAAACTGATACACAACTGAATACTTAACGTGCCGAATACTGAATGTACAACCAAATCGTTAAATTGCTGAATACCGAATACCAAATATTTAGCACTAAACAATTTACATGTGCGGCCGAAAACCGAATTATTCGGTCCTATGCCGAATAATGGCCGAATAGGCCGAATACCGAAGTATTCGGCCGAATACTTAACCTTAACTGAATGCTCTGCCGAATACCTGTAAATCAAACATATTTGATAATTTTTCCATATCAGAAGACAACTCACAAACCACAAACTATGCTTAGCTAAACGTTCTTATGTTAAAATACAATTGCATAAATATATACTAAAAGAATATTCGGCCGAATACCAACAAATCTTAACACTATTTGACCGAATATCAGTATTCGGCCAAAATCATTATTCTACCGAATATTCGGTACATCCCAAGTACACTGCTCCGATGTGATCAGTTATTGACTGAAAGGATACTGCCTCGACAATCGCGTCCGTCAGCACGCTGCTTCTCATTGTGCTAGAATTACCGCAACTGATCTGCTGAACAATGTTTCTCATAACTATTTTTTGGGCAACGCTTCATTTGGCCCACAGAAACCATTGAAATTTGGATTACCTGGCTCCGACCAACTGTCTTCTCTTGTTCTCCTATAGCCGTTATTCCTTTATATCCTGTTCACACTATGATCCTTAAACTCGTGTAAGGGCCTTAACTCTTTTGAGCAAAGTAGTGAATAACGTCGTTTTCACTGAATGCGTTTTGAACGTGTCTGGAAGTTATTGAGCCTAAACTACTTCTTCAAAGAAAGTCGTTTAGCTCAACCAAACTCTTTTGAGGTCTGACGTCACACCATGTCCTTCAGTTTTCCTGCTAGAGGAAGCCAATCGTGTGACGTCATATTTGCGAGAGTTTTGGCTCCGGCACATGAGTGACCACAGATGTGGGGATAAGCTAAATAGAGCTCTCTAAAAGGTGGGGATCCAGTGCTACTTCCGGAACCCATTGAACATCGGGAAGATGCTGAGAGGAAAGTTCCTTGAAGGGAAGCGAGGAGACCCAAATCACGCGCTCGTTCAGAATAGCCTGTAGAGCAAGATAAGCCCCAGAATTCTACCAGAAGCCCAAACGGAGAGAGAACACCGGTACCTAACGAGAGCGAAGACAGGCAGGTAGGACGCAAAGAGAGTGACCATGGCACTGGAACCAGAAGTTAAAGATCTGGATGAGGACGGCGGGAGTGAGGTTAGAATGGTCAAGGAAGCGAAGAGTGGTTGAAAACGTGACCTCTACTGCTGGAGCGGTCTATGGGATTCCCTGCAGGGATTGCCCACAAGGCTATATATGTAGGTGAGACGGAAAGGTCGATTTGCCAGCAAGCGAAAGAACCTGCACAAGCCACCATGGATGGAAACCATCAGAGCGCCGTAGCCTTGCACTGCAAAAACACAAAACATCAGGCTGACTGGACTAACACTGAAGTTACGCTCAAGTCCACTTCCAGCAGGGGAGCATACCTCCGTGCGTTGGAGGCCATCACAATTCAACATTGCTAAGAAAGAAGTGTGCCCCTCATGAATATGCACAAATCTGCGTGCCAGCACATTTAACGAGTCATGACGACAGAACTGAGCAACAAACTTACCTACAGCTGGCGAAAATTACTCCCAGCTACAGCTAGGCAGGACCTCACGGCCAGTAGCAGTGACTAAGAGCATTTCTCAGGCGTTGAGTTTGGGGGCGAACTGGAGGCCAAGCCCGACTGAGAAGTAGCGAGAGATTCAAATGTTGTGGAGTGTAAAGGTGCAGTGGTTAGAGGAGGTGGACTTTTGTGCAAGTCTTTTGACTTGGCCTGAAGAACATTATTCGTAGCAATAATCGAAAATTCGTAGCAATAATCGAAAATTCGCTAAGAAAAGTTACAAGTATCTATGACTTGAAACTTGGACCGAGTTTGGCAAAGCATATTCCACTCGTAAGTAATCTACTAATACAATGTCTAGATCGTAATTGTTTTTAATGATAACAATTAATAACCTGCACTCTGAAAATACAGTACACACAAGATAACGCCTATTTGCTTTAAATAAAACATTGTGATATATATAGTATCAATCAGGATATCCAATATGTATCGTAAATATCCGATATTTTGTTATTTATATATATTTATATATGATATTTGCTAACACTGATCCCAAGACAAACTTAATTCGTAGTCTATTTACTTTTTCTACTGCTTACTTTGGCTGTGTACTTGGTGGAAATTCTGCTGCTGGAAACACTACCACTGTTCCGAGCAACAGAATTTTCTGCTGCGGTATATGAATCCAATTATGTTGGCAGCTTTGTTGCCAGCTATGTCAGCAGCTATATTATGTGGTTATGCTTGTAGTGGGATCTTGTCAGTAATAAATTGCAGCTATCCACAGAGCTCTAAAACAGATTAAAAAACAGCAAGCTTGCAACCATCTACAGGCATATCACACTCTTGCCGGTTGCTGCTAGGCAGTCAAAAGCTTGCAGTGTGTTTATTTGTTTTAGAGCTGTGGTTGGTTGCAATTTATTACCACTGGTTTTCACCAAATAATTTCTAGGGATGCACCGAATACAAAATTTGCCGAATACCGAATATACAACCGAATATTTAAGTTACCGAATACCGAATATATAACCGAATAATCAACTTACCGAATACCGAATATACAACCGAATAGTTAAACTGCCGAATACCGAATTATTCGGTTCTGTGCCGAATAATGGCCGAATAGGCCGAATACCGAATTATTCGGCCGAATACTTGACCGAATACCTGTAATTTAAACATATTTGATCATTTTTTCCTTCTTTTAGAAATATCAGAAGACAATTCCTCACAAACCAAAAAGTAAATGCTTACCTTAATGTTCCTACATTCACACAATTACATAAATTTATACTAAAAAATATTCGGCCGAATACCAACAAATCTTAACACTATTCGGCCGAATACCGAATATCACTATTCGGCCAAAATCAGTATTCGGCCGAATACCGAATAGCACTATTCAGCCAAAATCAATATTTGGCCGAATATCGAATATTCGAATTTTTAGAAAACCCGTTATTCTTGAAATATGAAAGGTTTTTAGAACTCGACGACTCACAACAACCCCTAGCTGTCGACGCGCCATTAAGCCTCAACCCCCCCCCCCCCTCCCTCTTCTCGTAACAATCAAGGTCAGGTGAGAGGTGATGGTCCTCTGTGAAACTGTTGCCTTTTAGGTTAGTGGTCTTGGATTTATTTTCACTGGGTTAGGTTTGACTTTCATAGCATAGCAGTAGCACCATGGTGAAGTACAAATTTATGGTAGGGGCTACAGAAATCCAGTGTTAATCCATTAATGACCGTCACTAAAGCCTCACATCACCAGAAAATGTTTTGTCAGGAATGTACACCTAACTTTAATGTAGTTACTAGTTTGCATTATGAATGTGTTGACGAACTTTATTTTAAAATGTTTACGAGTTTGATGGAATTTCACAGTGTGAACACTTAACGATATTTTTCAACATGTTTAAAGACTTGAAATTTTCATTCAGCAGCTAATGGCAAGTAACGCAATTACGTATCTGCGCATACAGATTAGTGACGAAAACCACGCAGTATCATGATGGAAAGTGTCCTCATCAAATTGGAGTTAATATTAGCAAGCTTATTCCAGGCATTAGAATTGTCTGCTAATTCGCAGATTTTTGCTTATTCTGAAATTTGAAATAGAGTAATATGTTCCTCTTCCTCTTTTTTTGTTTTGTTTTTTAATGGAGTGTCTGTAGTGACCCTTTTTTTTAAGCGACACTAGGAGCCGACGAACGAAACCCCATCCACAATGTTCTTACTTGCCTGTTGACGTACAATGAAAAATTTGGCAAAGAGCTGCTTGCTCATCCAGTGCATTTTGTCTGCACGAAAATTTTCGAACCAATTATCCGATTTATTTAAATTTTTTCATAGGTGTTCTTCGTCTTATAGCTAGTTTGTGACGGTGTTTTTTTTTTCTATTTGGCTAAGGACCAAAAAAAAAGTACCTTGTTTTACGGGAGTTTCTCACTCAAAGCAACATGTAGGCGTGCGGATTTTTGTTATTTGTTATACCAAAATTTGGCCAGTACAGGTGAGAACAAATTTTTGTTTGGTAGGTTGACGTACAATTTGTATCTAGGCCTACATTTTTCCTTTCTTTTCAAAGCAAGCTCTTTTTTTTCTGATTGTTTTTGTCTGCTTGTTACATATTACGTTAAATTGTTGGTAGATCTCGTGCACCCTGTTTGTTTCGAAAGGGAAGCGAAGTCATAACAGGGCTCGAAATGAGCGGTATCGCATCGCAGTTTGCAGCACAATTTTAGACGTTAGCGATACAAAATTGAAATTTGCATAGCAGTTTAGCGACGCATCATCATGGCGAAAGAACTATGTTAAAAAAATCCTTTTGCAGTAAGCCTAGCCCATTTACAATAGAACATTCATTATGTTCTACAAAATTCTTAATTCCAATCCTACAGATCTTATTTTTATACCACATGCAAAGAATGGAATTGAACGATACACAATCGAAACATAAAGCATCAGAATATTTAGGTATAAAAAAGTGATGTAATTTATACATCACACAATCACATTCTCTTGTTCTAGCTGAACCATCAATTAAAACGAAAATGCCCTTTTGCCTGCCAAGGAAAATAATTATGCTTCATGAAAACTGCTAACCGTTATTGTGCGATTGCTATGCATATTTTCATTCTGAAATGCAATTATGCTACACACTTTTTTTCTGGACGTTTCGAGCCCTGCATAAAAAAAAATTCGCGCCGCTCGATTTTTGGAGATGCAGGAACTCCTGTAAAACAGTATTTTTTTAACACTAAAAAATGTGTGTTAATCAGACTTAAAACATTTAGGGAAATTAATAAAAAGTTGATAAAAGTTCTTAAGCTACCAAGTTTTAGAAACTAATAATGTGGAGCAACTAAAAGATGTCACGTGATTCAATTGATGGTAAATGCCAGTGATGGCAAATTCAGTCAATGCAGAAAGCCATCTTAATTAAGAACAGAAAAAAAAAAACTTCTGACTGTTAGTGGGAAGATGATTGTTACGTGGCAGTGAAGTGTTTCGGCATCAGACAAAACTGGAACTGAAAACATCCAATATTAATTACAATTTTTTTTAAATATTTGTAGGTAAAGATGGAGATGGCAAACATATTTGATCGGTTACGAAGCAGTCCGCCCAAATCGGCAGAAGTAGAAGTAGAAGCGAGTGCAGCCACTTCTAAGGAGGAGACGCCCAAAAGACCAGAATGTAACCCCTCGCCAGATCCAAGTTGTGCAATCTGTCTGGGGAAGTTGGAAAACAAGTCATTCACGGATAGCTGTTTCCATCAGTTTTGCTTCACTTGTCTGTTAGAATGGTCGAAGGTAACTTTTTTTTTATTTATTTATTCCTACCAAGAAAGAGAAAAGGTTCACCACTCGTTACGGTCATTTTCAAGATAAAGATCGGTCAATATCGTCTGAATTTTCGACAAATACTTTCATCTTCTTCAGGCAATTCAAGTTTCTTTTGAGTTTCTTTGGTCACATCTTTGGCTTTCAATGTCGTTTGAATTTGGTCGACTCTGCGGCCTCTGGTATTTTGTGGGCAGTTTGTCTCGCTCTTCCCACTCGAACCTAAGCTGCACATCATGGTTGCAATTTACAAGGTTCATCGCATTTGGATTCACGAGGCCTTGAATGTTCACAAGAGGTACGGTCAACGATTACCGACTATTTTTACTGAGGTGAACACCCATAAAGAAGGAGCACCACTTTGCCTTATTACTTCCGCGAAAGGTGGAATGGCACAGAGGCTCGACTGAGTGGATGCATGGCATGTTGATCTAGCCTTTACGGTACTGTGGAAGAGGAGGTTTATGGGTAACTGGCCTTTTTTGACGTACTTATTTCGAGATATAGTGAAGGGAAGGTGCCTTTCGATCCTTTCACAAGCCTACTGCTGCGCAGCGAGAGATCCCATGTATCTAAACAATTTGCTCCCTGAGCTACTACATCACAATAAAGTTGGGTTCTGTTTTTATGTAAGGTGGGTGGATTTTGTAGCACACAAATTTTCCAGGCTAGATACTGCTGTCAGTCATATGCTGGCACAAGTTAGGGGTGCATCCAAAATGAAATTTACCAAATATACAACCAAATACTCAACTTGCTGAATACCGAATATACAACAAGGGTTTCCAGCCCGGGTACCCGGATCATTGACAGCCCCCCCTAAACCCCAGGTTTTTCGGATTTAAATTGTAGTGAAATTGTGAAATGGAGGCTCCATTTCGCCTCCTTTATGGAACATTTTCGTTTCATTATTTTTCCATTTTCGCTCCGTTATGGATTGTTTTAGTTAAAGTGCGTGCAATGCAGAGAGCTATGCCGCACCTGAATGGCTAGTGGTCGGACTGACTGAAGCAAGCAGGAAAGCTTCCTCATTCCTCCATTGCCATAGCAATGAGCTGTGTTATTTGTTTAATTCCTGTTATGTCTGCATCCAGATCTACTGGTGGCTACATTATGCGACCGCGTACCTGTAGTAGTTTATTGACGTTAAGTTATAAAAGAAAGGATTAGTTGAAAAAAATTTGGAAAAAAAAGTGTAACAAGTTAATAAATGTTACCCCAGTAGCTGAAAGATGGTGACGGGTGCCGTACGTCGCAGATTTTTTTCCGTTCCTGCAGATCGAAAATGCGGGTGGTTTACTTCTCCTCTTTACAAACCCATGATTAAAAACCTTCGTACCGTACTTATGAAATGACGATGAGAAGGAAGCTTTGATGGGAGTTGCTCTGAAGTGGAGACAGTAGATACAAGTTTTGATTCTCCGAAATGACACTCCAGGATATAAAAATACCAGGAAATTTTTGAAAGCTGCCCTAATATCGAAGTTTGGAGTATCTTTTGTTGACACTAATGACAGTAATGACAGCGCTCCAAACAAAATTGCCGATCATTTAATTTCAAAGTCATTTCCAGAACTGCTGCAAATGCAAGTTGTGTACCATGTTTTAAGTAGTTTGCCTGTGGTGGCTCCTGGCTAGTTGTTCAATGTATCGTAAAGTAAACGTGTAAATTTTATCACTGGTAGAAAATTGACATTTAAGTGATAAATAAGAAAATGGTTAAAAGTCAATTTTCTGGATTGAACATAAAAGTGTATAATTTTACCATAATACCATCCAGTACGGAAAAAAATAACATCTGAGGCGTGTCTTAGTGCCTGCAATAAATGTAATGTACAATACTCTGTAAGTTTGCACTATATTAAAAAAAAAAAAAAATGAAGAAAAATACTGTGTTTTAACAGTTACCCTGCAGATTTTTGGGCGCTCATTATGTTCGTCACAGACTGATAAGCATTTTCTGCTACTGGGAATGTTACTAGTTTACTTCAATTTTTTTTAATGTTATATTAGCAATTTTGCATGGTAAGACTTATGAACTCGCGCTGCATCTTGTTCAATTTTGTGTAAAGCCAGGTACCCGGAAAAACACCGGTTTTATATTTTTAAAACCTGAAAACCCGGGGTTGGCATTTGGGTCCGGCTTAGAAACCTTATACACAACCTAACATTTCATTCAGATCTTGGATCTTAGCATCACTCCTGAAGTTGGCCCCATTAAAGTAAACCACCACCTCAGGGAAATAAAATGTGACAAAGCACAAGAGTCCGGATGGGCTCACCATGGAGCACCTCCGTTATGCGGGGACACCTTGCCCAACTACGTTTGGCTCTCTGTCTTTTGGTCTCTTTGGCTCATGCCCACTGCCCTAATGCGACCACTAAAACTATTTTTCTAGTCGCTGGCATGAAAATATCCAATGCGTGTAAACTTCTTGCATTCAGTTCCTGGATGCTCCTTATCTCTCTTGAGGTTTTTTGCTCTCTAAAGCCGGCCAGCTGCGCAACCCCACTGCACATGTGTTCTGCGCAGCCCTTCAACAAAAGCATTCGGGCCGGATCGGCTGCCATCTCTTTTCCTCAAGCTCTCGTCGAAGACAGTCGCTTCTCTCCTCTCTACATCCTTCGCTCCCGAAAGAAAATCCCTCACCTGAAAGACGATCCTTCTTTTGAAAGAATATCCTTCGCCCGAAAGATCCAAGATGGCGCTCATTCATCCTTCTTCGCTTCATTCCTTCTCCCGTAAGCACAAGAAGGACAGGATGCATCCACGCAACCAGCGACACCCTGCCGACATTGACTACAGACCCGACGGCATCACAAGTTCTGCATTACAACTCTGATCCGAAGGATGCACTCACCGGGATGAATCCGCTTCCTAATGGTAGTGAAACATGCTTTTCCCATGTATGAAACGAGATTTTCCGCTCAACGAAAATTTTCCGACATGACCTTCGAAACAGCCGAGGAAAACCGTTCCACCACCTCCCTTCATCTAGCTCCCATGCCTCTCAGCCAATGTTCTGCATCTGCTCCGTCAAGCCTGCCGTTCTTCACCAACCATCGCGGCACGCTCAAGCTTAATTCTTCGCTGCCTACAGCCCCTCACCAACTGTTTTTCATGGCCCTGCCAGCCCTCGCGCACCTGCCACCTTGCCGAGCATTGTCGCAAGTTTTCCGGTGCGTCAACCATCATTGCTGCCTTTAAGGCCTCTTGTCACCGACCATCATAAATTGCTTACTCTTGCCCTCGACTGCCTTCCGCTCCTCACAGACCGTTATTCGCTGCTTTGTCAACCCACCGACCGTGAATCGCAGCTCTGCCAATCCCAGCCATCACACCTCGCCGTGTTTCAACACTGTTTATCGGACCACCTCACATCGCTACCATTGCTCAACCGTTCATCGCCTGCCTTCAATGGTTACAGCCTACCTTCGTCCATTAAAGCCTGCTGCCCCTCGTCCACCATCGTTGCAGCTCTTTCAGACTTTCACCCTTCTCGACCTGCTGCTTCTACAGCCTGGTTCATCGCCTCTTGACTGGTCCTTCGCTGCAGCTGCTCTCATCTACCTTCTTAAAACAGCTGCTCAATTTCACCTGCTATCTCTTGGCTTGGGTCGTTGCAGCTTTTTCGGACTGGCGTCCTTTCTGCCGACTGTCCTTCACCGACCTTCGTTTCCAGCTTGCCTATTTTCATTCATAACTGGCCTGCTATCCCTCACCATCTTTCATAGCAGCTCTTTCGGACTTCGTCCTTCGTTGCCTGCTGTCCCTCGCTGACTATTATCGCAATTCTTTTTGATCTTCGCCCTTTGCTGCTTGCAGTCCCTCACCGACCATCATCGCAGCTTCTTCGTACCTTCAGCTGTGCATCGTCGTCTCCTGATGGATCCTGTGTTTGATTCGAAAGATCCTTTGCTCCTTTGTTGATCTTCTATCACCTTCATATCACTTCCTTCAATAGTACATCCTTCGCCGATTAATTCTTCATTTGATTCATCCATCACCACGAAAGATCCTTCGCTCCTTTGTTGATCTTCTATCAACCTCACATCACTTTCATCAACAGTACATCCTTCACCGACGGATCTTTCGTTTTGTTCATCTCTTGCCACAAACTATCCTTCGTTCCTTCTCCATTATCCTCAAGATTGGCCTCCCAAGCATCCCAGATCAACTACCACGCCAAAGGGAACCAAAATCCACCAGACACCTGAACGGGTGGCTAGATCTTTAAACTCATGAATATTGCAGGAATTCTTGAAGAACATGCCTCCGGTTTCATTAGCAAAGCAAGTTGTGAATCCACAGACTTAATCAACAAAAGTCATTGGAAACAACATTTTCATTAGTACAACCGGAGGAATTTCAATCCAATCCATTCCGCTCTGCGGAAATCACCTTCTTCACCACCCTCCAAGGATGGACCCTTAGGCTCCACAATCCTCATCTATCACTTAGCCTTAAACCATGTCTTAAAGCTGCCAGCAACTCCCATCCCTTTCAGGACTTTCGAATCCCAACACTTTCAAGTCATTCGAAGCAAGATGGCCTCCTACCCACCACACTAACCAAATTGGGACCTCCCATCGTCCTTGATCCCCTCATGTGAACCGATCCAAACTTGTCACACATCCTCCTGACATGATAAGACGGTCTTCTTGACTTGCCCAGCAGCCAGCCCTCCATGCAACAAAATGCAAGCCCTCTCAAACGATCCTGTCCATGGCATTGTCCCGACTTGCCGAATCCAACCGTCTGAGGCCAAATCCAGACTTCCGAGATCAGAAACCTCGAAGCCAATCATCATTCCAACGCTTATGAACATCATTGACATCGGATCAAATTGAACACTTTGTCCAGCTCTAATCTTACGCAAACAGAACAGTGGACATTGAGTGTTGAAAACTTCTAATCCGCCTTCTCCCACCTTTTTCCAATGGAACCAACGTGACTTTGGCTAGAAAAACCACAGTTTGGATTAAGTAGGTTATCCACTAAGCCTACAACGATCAAAACTCGGCTGCGAACAACGTCAAGGTCACAGCACACGAATTCAGGGCATTCAAACTTATGGCATTCCATAGTCAAGTCTCCATGACTGAAATCCTTCAAGCTGCATGGAAAAGCCAAGCTGTCTTCACAAGTCACATCTTTTGAGACATATCGAGACAAGGAAACGGACTATCGTCTGGGTTCTTTGCAACAATACCAGATGTGTCGTACAACCCCCTTAATAACTTAATAACAGAAACTAAAACCTCCAGAAGACGGAAGCAAGACCCTCGACACACCCAACTGGACTGCCATACCCTTCGGGGAAAAAAGACATGTCACTCCTGTTTCTGTTTATTTTCAACAAAGTGCGAAGTTTGTTAACTTTTCGGGGGGGCCAGCTCACAACCCGGGGTAACCCGTCATGTGGTGCCCACCACCAGGTCAACTGTAAATGTAAGAAATTTACAGGTAGTAGATTTTTTCATGCCGGCGACTAGAAACCCCAATTTTTCCGGCAGTTAAAATTGGTTTCTATCGTCTTATCGAAAATCTATACTACCTGTAAACCTCCCCTACCTCCCCTCTTGAGTCAGTACCATGACATACCGACAGGAAAAATGATGGCCTTGGTTGAATGCTTTTGTAGGAGGGCTGCCCATGCCACATGCTCAGTGGGTTTTTGCAGCTGACCGGAATGAAAAGAGCCAATTTGATGAATATTCAAAGTCCAGTACCCAAGAATTTCTTACTTGGTGAGCAGATGCTTGTGCGATCAGCTTAATCGTCAGTGGGAGCTGGAAAGAGGGAGAAAAAATTGACTATTCTTCAACTACTGGAAGCTACGGTGGCGACAAAATTCAAAAATGCTAATGTGATCAAGCTTGTTGCTATGATGTAGGAAATCCAAATTTGTATCCTTTTTGCAGCATTGGCTGATATATATCATCTGATAAATATCATGGTGTATATATCACAATATTTATCCATTGATATAACAAACAAACAAAAACATCTTAGTGTGCCGTAAAGAAAGGGGTTATACGATTGAAGTTTCACTTTACTTCAACCGTTCTCAATGTCGGCGAGTGGAAATCAACAGTATTGGCGACTTGGAATTTAGCCTTACTCGCCAAAACGGCGACTAGCTACAGAGCATGCTACTAAAAAAGGGGTATCTCTGGAACCGTATAAGTAAGAGACAAACGGTTTGCGGCGGCATGCTCAGATTTATAAGGGCTATATAACTGGATTCTCTGCATTAATACTGGAGTTTAAAAGAAAATTGCACAATTTTGTTAATGCATGAATTAGAGAAACCTTGCATCATACAAGACGTATTTGGTATATGGCGAGTAGAAATTGTGAAATGGTGAGTGCTTTGTAAGGTCTACTGGCCAAGTGGCGTCTGCTACTAGCTTGACATTCGGAAGGGTTGCTATACTTGTTAAAATGTACATGGATAAATATTGATGATTTTTTTCATTGAAATATGCAAATGTACAAGTGAGAAAATGGCATCTGTTTAAGTGCTGTTGTGCTTACGTTTTTAAGTATACTAGCCACATTGCTCGCTCCGTTGGTGGCGTCTCCGTTCGCTCGAGGGGATTCCTTATTGCAGCACCTAAATAAGGTTAAGCTGTCTACGTAGTTTGTCACTATTCATCTGTATCACACCATACTTGTAACGCCTGTAATTTGCATGTGTCTGTTGGATCAACAACAATTTTTGAGCAAAGCTGCGTGTGTTGCTGATTGTTACTGAGAACAACCAGTTATTAACTGACTTGTTCCTTGTTGGTCTGTTGCCGCCTTACCGTTGTTGACGGACGTTCCGTTCCGGAAAAGTTGGGAGGTTTCCACGAAAAAAATTTGGTCAACAATCGTTGTACGTTTGTACGTCTTTTCTTTCAGAAGTAATCCCCTACTAAGGTGAGAGATACAAAATTGAGAGAGCATAGCGAAACAGATTGAAAAGGTTTAGTTTACGCGGAAATCGCTCACTTTGCTCGTTCAATCCACGTATCTCTGTGCTTCAGAAACGCGAATGTTTGACACTCTTTTAAAACCAGTTCTATGGGTCTGTTTTTTTCCATGCATCAAGTCAGTTCGTACACAACCAATTTTAAGATATATATATATGTGGTATGTTGCAAAATATGTCGTCCTATTAGGTTATTTTTTGCGTGCATCCTTCTCCGGTTCATATCACTTCGCTCGAGGAGGTTGGCATGAGTAAACTATGATGTCATGAACAAACATCATGAAGGTTTAAAAAAAAACTTTGACGTTATTTTTTTAGGTTCATTCGCGTATTTGAGGGTCATAATATCAAGTTACAGTGATAAAATAGGCCTATCCGAAGAGCAATTTAATATCTTTCGTTTGGTCTTACTGACCAAGTTGTCGACGCGCCATTAAGCCTCAATCCCCCCCCCCCCTACTCCCATGTTTGTAGCTGCTTTGATTTCAGAGAAGTAGAGGTACAAACACATGCACACACATCATACGTCTTTAATGATGTAGATGATTCGTAAAGCGCAACAGCACCTTAACAGATGCAATTTTCTCAAGTGTGCACAACAATCAAACTGATTGTAAACACATGGTTATTCTTTCTATCACTAAATAACATATTCTCTGCTGTTTCCAGGTAAAAGCCGAGTGCCCTTTATGTAAACAGTCATTCAAGAGCATCATTCACAATGTACGATCAATTGAAGATTATGACCAGTACCACTTACGTGCTGCAGAAGAGCCACCGAGGTCTTGGGAAAGCCCTGATGGCTTTCGCTTTCGCTATCGCTCAACTCTCACTTCTGAACGCCGGCGGGAATTATCGTTGGAGCATCGCTTGCTGGGCCACGTCTCTCGTTCAGCTTTTATTTGCCGCACTCTGCGTAATCACCGCCCTTCTGTCGTTACCACAGACTTTCGAAGGGCAGTGTACGACAGAAACTGGTGGGTGCAACCCATGGAACTAACTCGATACCGTGACGTTTCGCCCCAGTTTTATCGCACCAATCCTGCATGCACGCATCGTTTAATTCCATGGTTAAACAGAGAACTAGTGGTTCTCCTTTACGACCATGAGAGTCGTATTTCGTTTGTGTTAGAGCTGATTCTGTCGCTCATTCAGAGGTATGAAATATTAAGTCCCGAATTCCGTGAGCATGTGCGTCCGTACGTCTTTGGAAGGACTGAGCATTTTATTCACGAATTCTACAATTACGCCAGGTGTCCGTGGGATATGAGGGCATACGACCAGCGTGCTGTTTATCGTGACTCCCAAGTGACAAGATCGTCGTCCGATAGCAATGATAGCGATATCATGATAGTTGATACTCCCAGTGCTTCAGTCAGTGCATCCAGAACAGAACTAAGCCAATCCTCGTCTCGTGTCCCACCTTCAAGTGAACAACCCAATCCTGTGATTCGTAGTCCAACAGTAATTGTTGATGTGACCACTCGTTCCGAAACCCACAATCCAGAGTCTCCCATCAACGTTACTGCTTTGGATAGAGTGAAAAATTTCTTGTCCAACGTCGGCCGAACAGGATGGGAATCGCCATCGACAAGTGCCCCGAGTTGGGAGTCACCACCTCGTAGCGGATCGTACAGTCAATTTCCAAATTTGGTCAGCATTCCTTTTTCGCCAACATCCCCGCAACCTGGTACAAGTGGAACAACCCAGTTCACGCAACCCTCCAGAGATGACTCTGACAACAGTTCAAGCGAGCTGATTTCGACTGTCATCAATATTCCATTTCGCAATAGCGCTAAAGGATCTCGAGTGCCGAAGACAGAACAAGAAGATGATTGTTTAATCGTTGCTTGTGTTAAACCAGCCCGAGAGCGGACTCCAGTTATTGTTGACTTAGTTACTGACTCGGACAGTGACTCTGTAACTCAGGTGAAGCACGAGTATCAGGAAAATGAACACCTTAGCCGATCAACTCGTTCTCGGAGACTTGTTAGTCCCAGCAGTTCAAGTAGCTTAGCTACCCCTTCTACTTCGAGGTCTCCAGCACGATCTCAAGTCGGTTCTTCCTCACGCTCACGGATTTGGGACCCTGAGGGGCTTTCATCCCCAACAAGTTTGTCAAGTGATATTAAAAACTCTAAGCGTCTTCCCCCACCCGCTCCTCATTTATTTTCTCCTACGCCTACGCCAATGTCACGTTCGTCGTCTCGATCGCCCGATCGCTGGAGATGGACTGCCTACGAAAATGGTGGTGGGAAATTGCAGCGTTCGTTTTCGCGTTCCAGTTCTGGCGACCCGGCCCCGAGATTGGCCAGTGTTGTTGGGGAAGTTCATGGGATGATGGCGAAACGTAAAAAACACAAGAAACACAAACATAAACACAAAAGCCATCATCACCATCATCATCATGACAGTAAGCATAAATTCAAAAAACATTGCAAAGGTCACAAAAACAGTAGTGGTGGTAAATCGCACCATTGACGTTATCATCTTGACATGTGGTTAGATTACGTACTTAAACTGTGCCTTCTGGACATGGAGTTTCCCTTGGCCATAACGGGTGTTTCAGATCAAGTGGAAGTGAATTGATCAGTTGTACAAAGTCTGAGCCAAAATGTGCAAATCCAAATAAAATTAGCTCATCTAGTTGGCTCGTATCCATTCGCTTATAAGTGTTGGCAAGTTATTCTGTCCCTTATTCTTGTATTTGTGCAACAGCATAAATAGCAGCTGTATTATAGTCGACAACGGTTACAATGAACAGGGAAAAAAGTTCTCTACATCCAAAATTTCGTACTAGGATAACCAAAAATTCTTGATATCAAAGTTCCTTATAACCTCTGTCTCTGTACTTTTTCGCATACTGTATAATGCTGAATTTAAGACGGTCCTTTTTTTTTTCAAATTTATACCATTTTAAAACAGCAGCATCGTCTTATACTGAGTGCAAATCCATAACTCGACCAAATTTTGGCCGATTTGATGTTTGAACACACCATTTCAATCGTTTTTCCGAGAGCTGAAATAGTTTTTGGATTATTTAGCAAAAACTAAATATATTTTGAGGGCCTCAGTAAGCAGTCCAAGGTCCAAGCTGTTATTAAAAATTTGAATCCAGGTGAATTTACTAGTATACAAACTAATAAATCTAATGCCAAACCTTATGAAAGTCTTGCTAAAGACACGGTCTCATAATCGCAGCCATTTGTTTCTTTAGAATATGCGAGCCCACAAATGCTACTCGTCTTATATTCAGAGTTATACGGTACTCAGTTTTGTGTGCCAAGTGAAGTATGGCGGTTGCATCGGTTTTGTTGATACTTTTCATGCTGGCCATTATCCGATTTGAAAATGGGTAGGCTAATTTCATCACTCTCGTTATGTTGCTAAAGTATTCAGTTCACGTCCACAGTAACCTTGTTACTGTCAACTTAAGCTATGTTAAATGTTGTGATTTCAATTTCTTGAGGGGGGGGGGGGTTGTTTTTAACATTTTTTTAATGTACTACAAATTTGGCTCAAATTTCCTTAACAGGTTGTTGGGGACAGAAAATACTGAGGCATTACCAAATTGTACTGAATGTCAGATTAATAGAAGACTGGAATTTGCGAGCCAAAAAACAATTTGTCTTGTACCGTATTTACCTAGTTAGAAGCGCCCCTATGTGAAACATTGGCACTTTTGGCCCTATTTATAAGCGTCTATGCCTACGTAAAATGTGGAAAATTAAAAAAATCCCTAAATAAAAAAAATCGGGGCTACAGGTCTACACAAAGAGTTTTTTTTTTGCACGTTAAAACAAAAATAAAAAAGTCCTGTATGTCAATAAGCCGAAACGTTAACCTACCGACCTCGACAGCAGCAAAAACTTCGAAGTCCCGCAGTCCCACTTTTCGCTATGCATATCTTATAATAATTTGTGAAAACTTGTAGTTCGTTTCAAGATTTCAGTTGTTTTAATTGTTAATATCGCAATCTGAAATCAACTTTTAATTAATAGCAGCCAATTTTGTTCTGCGTTTGAGAATCACGTCTTTCTTCCTCCATGATCGCATCGTTAATCGCTTACTGCACTCTGGTTCAATTTCCTGTCCTGCACAGAGAAGTGCTTGGAGCACTTGGCCAAACCGATGCTTTAGCGTGCGCTATAGCAGTGGCGATTTGCACAGATAAGCAGCGTGCACTGCTAATTATTTATGGTACTAGTTGTTAAACGTGCTAAAAAGTATGCAGGTAGTACACAGTACTAAACAGCAAAATAGCTTTTATTTTACCTTGGATTACAAAATAATAAATGTTTTGGAAGGCCAACAGCAGCTGGCGTAAGGTATGCACTAGTAACGTTTTTTACCTCCAGATAGCAGTGCTCTCCACTCAAATTTGCTAAGCGCCCGGCGCTTCTAACCAGGTAAATACGGTATTAGTCACAAATTCCCAAAAAATAAAAGGCCTCAATTATAAGACGTCGAACTTCTAAGGCTGTTGTTGTGAGTGAGGAATTGCATCCTTCCCATTTGATCTAAAACGTTCAGGATGATGCAAGGGTTTACAGTTGGTAGCTACACATAGGGGTCGGACGAATAAAGAAAAATAGTACTCAAATATTCTTTCAAAAACAATTGAAAAAAAATCCGTTAAATTAGTTGGCACGACATACATAATCATAGCCAAAAGAAACAAAAGATGTTGCAACATGTTTACAGTTCAATCTCCTTCCCTTTTCTTTCCTACCTCTTCCCACTATAGGGTACCAAATACATGCATCGTTAAAATACCCTAACATTATAACAATAGTTAATGTAATCCTTATGTTGTAGGGCTCAAAGCTGTGCAACAATCAGTTAAAGATCAACAATGCGTGAAATTGGAATTCTAAACAATGCACAAAAGTGGAGCCAAATTTGCATAACTTTTGTTTATATTTGCATTTCTACATGGATAGCATGTTAAAAAAAAAA
>JAHWFP010108733.1:0-12557 GCA_023313725.1 Lithobius niger | reverse complement strand
AATATGTCGTGAAGCCTGCATTAAGCTTAAATCGGGGGGGGGGGGGGTGTCAATAAATTTTTCCCATTAAAACTATATCAACGTAACACATTTTTCAGTAACATTTTTTTTTATTATTTAAGAATCGGTGTTGACACCATATTACTATATAATACCAGATATCGCCTCATTTCTAAGTACGTACTGCAGAATACAAAGTACCGGGGTTCTAAACTTGGTACCGCCCAACACTAGTTGGAAGGAAGGCGGACGGGAAGAAAGCATAGTGGATACTGACTGGGAAGCAAAAAGTCCACGGAAAAACAAAAAATTTTAAAACCAACCAAAAGAAATATGTAAAATACATAGAAATATATTTTTTTGGCGAATATTCAAATGGCATATATCCTGTTTAAATATGCTCTTGACCAGTGGCATAGATACTGGGTTGCTGGGAGCTTGAGGGGCCCCTGAGTCACGCGGCAGGCTTCCTATCCTGATGATATGACGTAAACATAATAAATTAATCTGATTTCCAGGACTCGAATCCTCGAAATGAGCGGTGTTACATCACAATTTGACTTTCAAGTTTAATCTTTAACGATGGATAATTAAATTGGGAGTTCTAGTTCAGTGAAGTAGCTATTTTAAACAAGACGTCTTACTGGCATATTCTGGGATATCATTCGTTCTGCTGTCGCCCTCGCATTTAGGTGAGTGGCCGTTTCGTTTCAGACCCGAATTAGGTCTTAGCGTCACATTTATCGGAAACTATGGTCCTGACTCCTGCCCAGTCGATATGCTGGGAGTTGCATACTAATAGTGAAACAAAAAGAGATCACAGCATTAAACCCACGTTATGCAAATTTGGCTCCACTTTTGTGCATTGTGGAGTCATATATTTTTTTAATTCTGTTTTACTGAACAAATAATGACATGCACACACAATAAAAATCGAAAAAAATTAATAAATATTTTCGGTTTATCTGCTTTGGATTCAAACTAACTTAAAGCTTAAGAAAAAAAGTAGGTGGGGGTTCCCCAAGACTGCTCTAGCTACGCCGCTGCTCTTGACTAACGAATATTCATCCAACCCCTACTGCACGCCTACCGTAAAACTTGCAAATAAGCCCAAGGGCTTATTGAACAAAATAATACATTCTTCTGTATAACCCCGAATGACATTTTAAACATCCGCACAAGTTGGTGTTCATCCACAATGTGTTGTATTAACTAAATTGTTTAATATTTCTTCAGATAAATTTTTTTTTAAATGGAAATAAATTTCGTAAAGTTTCGTATCGTTCTTCAGTCTCCTATAGGCCAAATATTTTGAGCTTTTCTGATTTTGCAAAATGTGAATTATAACGCATATTTTTTTGTTAATCGTACTTAGCCAATAAGTTACTTTTTGGGGGAAAAAAATGGTAGCCAGTGTTTACTATGTATACTGTGGTGATTCAATACATTATTGGAAAAGCTACACTGACAAATTCAAAGGTCCACTTAAATTTTCGTTGACTATTTACAGGGTTCAGACAAAACCTGGAAATCTCAGGGAAAACTAGATTTTTTTGAAAATAGGGAAAACAGGGAAATTTAAATCAATGCCTTTGTGTCATATCTGTAAGTTCCATTGAATTAGTAGATCGAAACAAAATCCTACGCTTAAAGCAAATAATTTAATTTGTGCTTTAATACTTTCAAGTTTTTTCGATGTAACTTCAATACACCAAATCTTAGGCTAGGCTAGTACCAATATCTGTGATGAAAATGCGTTTAGTTCCATCTGGACTAGTCTTTAAACAGCTATTTCTGGGATGTTGGGATTATTTTAGTTCAACACCTGAAAAACCTGGAAATGTCGGGGAAATTGAGAATTGAAAAATTGTCTGAACCCTGATTTAGTGTCTGTAGTAGACCTATCGCCTACAGAAGAAATACATGAAGCACCAACACGTGATAACGAATGTTATGGTGCTTCATGTTTATCTTCTGCAGAAGGTGTGTGTAGTTTTTCCAATAATGTCAATTACTCTTGCTGCTGTCCAGTAAGTAGGCAACCTTCCGATATCCACGAGCGAGCCAAGCAGTTCCACAGTTACTGGAATCTAAGAACATCTGCTAATCTTATTAATTTTGCATCATTAATTTGTTTTGTTCCTACAGTTGCTAACAAATATAAATGTTAATATTTATTTTAAAGTTGAGCTGAGGGCTACAAAATGCCCTAACGCCACCCTTTGTGCTGCTGAATTGTGATTGACCTTGTGTTGGCCTGCATTTGAGCTAAAATAGATGAATCAATTTTAGACTCTTCTTTGGTGCTTTAGGGAGTAAGTTGAAAGTGTTTTCTGGTGTCACATTTCTCATGATATACCTGTACTCTTCTCTGATAGGTTTATTTAGACCAGTCCTTATAGGTTTAAATGCAAGTTCCTGGGACCAGTGACAATGCAGCCCGGGTCGCCCTCAAACTCCTCTACCTACCTCCTGAAATAGCCTGTATTTGTAACGTTAGACGTTGGAAAACTATGGATACCATAGTTACGAGCACTACTGTGATTAAAAAAATTAAATTATTGTAGCTTAAATGTGCTCGGCAATTAATAAATGTTCATATTTTTTTGTAGGATAAAAGTTAGTTTATTCTCTCTGCCCCACAAAAACGAATTGCCCCGCATCCAATGCGAATGCTTACACGATTGTAAGCAGGGAAAAGAACACAATGTCACAATCGGAAGAACTACTATTCCTCTTAATGTTTCAGTGGTTTAAGCTGTGTATGGATGTTAAATACACATTTGCTGTTCCAACCACCTCCACAAAAATAAATTACGGTTAGAAAGTCACATCAGTGTCGGTGTCGTTCAAATCAACTACGTCGACTCGTGTGCCACTGATCTGTATATGGTAGTTGTGTTGTTTTTTGTAGTTGCAGAATAGGCTAATCGGAGTGTGAACCCGCACAAAGGAACCAACCCACCAGCTCCTCATTTTTTTTAGCCTGTCGAAGGGGTCTTGAGAAAGGCTGGAGCGGAAGTCCAAGATGAACTAAACTTCTGGAAAGGTACGATATCGTGCATGGTTTTTTTTTTTTTGGGGGGGGGGGCGGCATCCAGACCAGTGGCCGTGAAGAATAAGCTATTGTTTAATAAAATATTGTCTTCTTCGGATCGTGAGGCGGCAAGGGTTCGCCACCGAGATATCTCCGCACAGTCCTTTCTTGTAAAAGCCCCCAAGGGCTGGTGAAACAACACCCGAGTCTTGGGCAGATGGTAAGCAGGGGCCTTCACCACATAGTAGTTGGCAAAGGTGTTCGGGGGGAGTTTGCAGCATTGACAACCGGTGCAGGCTAGGCTTTGAAAAACTTCCACAGGAGATAAGTCAATCGAACTGCTACCATGGAATGAACCCAATTGCCTCTCCATAAATATCGTCGTCGACACTGGAACGACAACCATCCTCCGATCCATGGTCAATGGAACCGCGACGCACCCCTTGGCAAGGATTGGGGAGGGGCGCAAGTGTCATCAATGCTCACAGAAAGTCCTTGAATTGGTGAGGTCCCCATAGAGTAAAGAAGCGGCGATGCTACAAGACATTGAAGCGGCGTAGCACCAACGAACCACGGTACACAAGTACATCACTCATTTGGCCACGTACGTCATCGGCTGAATTCTTTACTATCGAACCACAACTAGCGATGATCGGAGGTGTCATAGCTTCACTACATTTACGTTTCTTAGCATTACCATTTCATAGACTTAGATGCTGAAGCATGCTTACGTTTAGGACCTTCCTTGTAGAGGACGAAAAAGACAACTTGACCGTCTTGGCTAGCGATCCTGACAAATGCATTTTCTTTATGCTGTGAAAAAGTACAATACCTGTCAATTTTAGCATTGTTGTCTCAACAATGCATCTTTGCCTTGAGATTTCTAAGATCGTCGGCCACCTCCATACCCAACCGTGCATGCGCGGTTCTCCCTGTACAAAAGATGGTGGCAGTGTAGATGGCATCTCTTTGTCTCAAGCCGCACGGCAGCTTCGTATCCTTGTCCTTCGTCTTATGGTTTCCTGTTGTTTGTCCATCCTGTGGTGTCCTTCGCGACATTCTCTTTGTGGGACTTGAAGACGTGGCTCCCTCCCGGGTCGACCCACTTGTCGCCTGCCATGTCCGCTAGGCGCCGCCCGCATTTTCTTCAAGCTGCCCTGATTGTCCTTCGCGACATTCCTCTTCGTGGGAAAAGAAGTCATTGTGGCCCCTTCCCGTTGCCTCCCGGGAATGATCCACTTCTTTTGGACGTCCGCTGGGTGTCATCCATGTTATACTGACCTTCCATGTCGCCCCTTCACGCAAAAGAAGTCACCGTGGCTCCCTCCCTTTGTCTCCCGGGTTCGACCCACTTCTGTCGGCTGGGACGACCGTTAGGCCTGGCCGCATCACTCGGCTGGTTGCCCATGTCGCCCTTTCACGACATCTTCCTTCGTGGGAAATGAAGTCATCGTGGCTCCCTCCCGGGTAGACCCACTTCTATAACTGGTGTGTCCGCAGACTCGTCTGCGTCACTCGACCTATTACCTCTGTCGCCCTTTAACGACATCTCCCTTGTTGTCGTCGGACGCTTCCAGTTGGGCAATGGCGATACGCTGCAACTTGACGCTCATCCGCCTGTTCCTCGCTCCAACCACGATTCAACCTGCCCTCGAGTTGATGTCGCTGCAACGACTAACCAAGCCAGCCGATACTCCCACCGCTGTCCCACCTCCTTCTGCCAAGCAACACAAGCAAGCCTACGGGACTCCTGCTTTCGCGACTCCTGCTTCACACCTTAGAAAATCACAACTCCGTCCACTCCCGCCAAGTGGATCCAGTCCTCTGTTGACTTACTGCTGACTTTTTCTATCTTACTGCCTTCCGTCCACATCCATTTCGGTCTGCTGTTGCCTCAGTAGCCTACCGTGGCCTCATGACAAGCCTTGGATTTCCCTTCGCGACAATGTCACCAATCTCTCGCGGCCATCAGCCTATCGACAACGTTTCTCATCGCCCCTTGGGGGGAATGGACGTCTGCTTCGCCCCTCCTGCACCTCAACTGGCTATCTACGTCGCTCTTTCGCGACATGTCCCTAAGCTCCTGCTCAGTGCTGCAGGTCCGTCGTAACACGTTATTCCTGTCGTCAGCTGGTTTCCACATCCCTATTACCGCCAAGTCAGTCGCCTCGTCAGGGTTCCTGCGTCCTAAAATTCCGCCTGATGCCTCCAGGTTCCTCAACGCGGTTTCGTCACGAATGAACAATCCAACCTGCGCTCCTCGCTCACTTTTCACTACGGGGAAGAAGTCCTCCGTCAAGACCGACCTTCTTCCAGGAACCCTTTTATAGCCTCTCGCTCTCCTAGCTTCAAATTGACTTACACCTGCCTCCCGGTCCCCTTCCCGACTCTCATTAGTTGCTGCCCCTGTCCTACGCCCGTTCGCACGTCATCTTTCGTGGTGTGCTCGAATGACAAATTCGGCCGGCAACTACAAGAAGACCTTTGAACCCCACGTAGTCTTTTTCGTTGGAAAAGAAGTCGTTGTGGCTCCCTCCCGTTGCCTCCCGGGAACGACCCACCCTCACCGAAAGGGCCGAACGCTCGGCTCCGCTGGTATTGTTAAAAAAAAAAATCAGTGGCGCCAGACGGGACCCAAGGTCGCCTTTCGTGACTGTTCCCTTCGCTCGTTGCGGCAAGTTTCGACGGCCACCTCCGCTAGCCCCACCTGGCTCCCACGTCGCGAAAGCCCAATTTCATGGATTCCCAATCCCATCCGTCGCATGCGGTCACGCCGAACCATCGACCCCTTGTACGCTGCCATGATTCCACTACCTGTCGCGAAAGCTCCCTCCAGCTTGTCGCGAAAACTCAGCCTCGCAGTTTCTACCGCTCACACTTCCGGTAGGAAGCCAGCCTCGCTTTCGACCCGGTTCCTCGCATCTCTTTTCACGCCTTCAACTACATCTCTACATAGCACCCTTCCTGCTCACTCTGGTGAAAGTGTTTTTTCCAAAACAAAGTGCGCCCTCCACGTCAAGATGGTCCAAGGTTCGTTACGCTAAGACTTTCGCCGACATCGAAGCATCATACGTCGGTAGAATTCCGGTCGTTGACGACCCAGGAAGCTGCTCCTGTCCTGGCAACAAAAGGAAGGACAGGCTGGACCCACATAAAGATGTCTGCCAATTCCACAGACGCTGTGACTATTACACTGCCACGTGCAAAAGCTGTGTTTCAGTTCCTCTCGCACAATGGAGGATAATTGCGGCGAACCACCTGGCTTCTGCCAAGAGGAAGAAACAGCGGTTGGAACGGGTCCATTCGCTTCAGAAGTCACAACTACTCCTTCTGCCTGGAGTAGTTGGACGATAATGGCCAGGAGTGAAGATTTAGGACTTGTGGTATCGGATATACTGGGATAAACAGATCCTCTTCCTGTGGAAGTGTTAGAGGATAGTCGATCAGAAGCTCAAGGAGAGGGACAAACCACGGTTGAGATGACGAGTCTGGGGCAACGAGGATAAATAGACCTTCCGTCTTGGTTATCTTTTCCAGGATCAACAGGAGAAGAACGTATGGAGGGAAGATGTAGCCCACCATGTGGGTCCACAATGTTGTCGGAGAATCCGTCGCCTAACCCTTAGGAGCCGTGAACGGGCTCATCTAATTTAAAAGCTGATGGTTGGAGCTTCCGCAAAGAAATCTTCCATCGGAGTTCCCCACAGTGCAAACATTGTCCTGCAGACTGATGCTGCAGAGTCCCTTCCTGGACAGTTGGCCTGCCAACACATTTGTTTCATGCAGAGATGTGATTTTGATCCCCAATTGGAAGGCCAGGCGAAAAATCTGCTCTGCTTGAAGATTGAGGTTGAGCGAGTGGGTCCCTCTTCCTTTGTTCAAATAGGCCGCAGCATTGGTATTCTCGCTGTGGACTTGTTTTTTCCCCGAAGACGGCCTGAAAGTGGTGGAGGGCAAGGTGGGTCAACGATTTACCGTTCCAGGATACAGACTCCGAGTTCCTCTGGAGTCCACACTTCTGCTGCGGTGGCAGTGTCTATGTGAGCACCCCAACCAAAGGTTGAGGCATCCGTGATGAGGATCTAGGCTGGATCTTCCTACCTGATAGGGACTCCTGCAGAAGTATTCGTGGGGTCACACAATCACAGGACATCTGAGGTTGGAAATTCTGTCCTGGTAGGGGTGTGGTCCTGGGGTCCAGTGTTCCTTTCTGTACCAGTGTAGAGGGCCAACTCTCCACCTTCCGTACGGAACCATGTCAGCCGCTGAGTCCAAGAAACCGATGATCTTGCACAAGGCTCTTGTCAAAAGGTTTTGGTGATGAGTAAGCCATAACACCGTCTTTGATGGGAATGATTCGATCCGTATATCAACGAATTCTGAAACGAAGGCTTGCATGGCCTGAAGGCGGGACTTAAGACGAGAGAGGAGATTTACAGTGGTTTGAAGGTCTAGAAGGTTTTTCTTGGTTTTACAAATGCTTCCGAAATGGAGACGCAAGAGCCGGTTTTGTAATAACTATAAAAATCCTGGGGGGCTGTGGCCAGACCGAAAGGAAGCACCTTGAATTTGCTTTCTGTCTAGAACGAAGCGATGAAAAACTTCTGGGTGAAGAGGGACATGGAGGTACGCATCCTCCAAGTCAATTGAGAGAGTAAACTCTCCGGGTAGGACTTATTTGCGGATTGACTGGAGTGCTTCCATCTTGAAACTGGTGTTGCAAATGAAGTGATTGAGGTAGTATACATTGAAAATCAGTCGATTGCCTCCTGTCTTCGGGACAAGGAAGATGGGGCTGTAGAATCCTGGCGTCTTCCAATCCCTTCATCTTTCGATCGCACCTTTCTGGAGAAGAGTATCGACATCTTTAAGAAGTTCTGGACACATTGGGGTTGCATAGTTCCAAGGAGTAGAATCCGTCAATTTTGGAAGATGGTGGAACGTCGGTTGGTAGCCGTGCGCGATCACGGACAAGAGCAACCAGTCATCCCAGATCTTGCGCCACGCTTCTGCGTGTCGTTGCAGGCGTCCACCAACCAAATTTTAAAGTCGAACCGGAAGGGGGGGGGGGTTGTGTGGAGTCCGGGGGTCGTTCTTTCCCTTCCTAGCCTGAAACTTACGGTAGGACTTTCTTTCCGGGGTGCTATCTCTATGTTGTGATCCTTTGCCTTTGCTGCAGCCCCTTCCGCGGGCTGGTCCATGAAAAGGTGGTACCACTTTGAAGTGACCCCACTTTCCACGAGAATGCTGTTGGGATTTCTTGTTTTTATTCTGGGAAGACTGAACTGGAGGAGCAGGCTTGAATTCAGCCGATAAGGATGGAGCACTGATCAGCATTCACTCTTGAAGAGAATGGAGGCTTCATGAAAAGGGTGAGTTCGGAGTTCCTGAACCTTTAACTCGTGAAGGCCAGTGGCTGAAGCTAGGACGGCATCACGACGATGAAGCATCGAGTTAACCACTTGCCATTGGCTGGCTTCAGCAGAGCAATTGGAAACGTCTTCGAGCCTTTTGATGGCAGCTTCTCTGGAGCAATCTGGATTAGAGGTGGCGGCCAAGCACAAGAGATCTGCGTGGGAGGCAGCTCTAATCTTCATTCATTGAATGTTCTCCAAAGTCTCAAAGTGTTTGTAGGACGTTAGGAAGTTCTTAGGGGAGGAACCAAATTCCAACGGAGTAGAGTCAGGGACGAAGTTTGCCTGAGGGAAACGGGGCGAATTATGCAGGGTGCGCTGCCTTTTCTCCGACATTGAAAAAGAAGTTTGCTGATCCCTTGGCAGGCCAATGGGCCCAATAAGTTCAAAAGCGTCTCCTTTTTCACGAATGTGTCTGCCGTACTTAAGCAAAGAGGTAACAAATAATAGAGGATGTGGAAGGCTAGCCTTGCGAGGGGTCTTCTTAATCATGGTTGGCAAAATTGGTGTCTGTGTGCAGGCCACGATTCTTCAAGGGCAGAGTTGAAGATTCTGGTGGGCGAAGACAAAAATTCTGAGGAACATTCTCAAACACCAGCGGAATGATAAGATTCATGGGTATATCAAGGTTAAATCCACGATCCGCATTGTCCAAATCCTTGGGATTGGCAACAAAAGAAACGGACTTATCTTGATTGCTTTAACGTCTGGAAGGTTTCTTGGCCGAAGGAGAAAGCAATTTGCGAGAAACCCAGAAGGGGAGAAGGGCTTGTACAAAGTGAATAGAAAACGACGCAGCAAAGGAGAACCGGAGACAAAGCATGAAACTGATGCGAAGGAGCCAATGGTGACGAAGGGGCATCCCGAAGGGACAAGGAAACTTTGTGACGTGACGAACACTCTCGATCAGCAGAAGAGGCATGGCGAGGAATGGAACGGGGAGACATGCGTCTTCAACTAGGTGAAGGTCCAGGAAAACTGCGACAGGCACGGACAGGTCGACATCCAGCCGCGAGGGGTGGCAGACGAACGACGTAAATCACGTGGTGAAGACGATCGTGAGGGATACACAGAAACTAAACGGGCTGACGAAGGGACAATGGCAACTGAAGACAGACGAAGAGATGATGAGGCAGAAGCAGCGGAATCAGAAAAAGAGCCGACCAAGACTGCAAGGCAATGGGCTTGCGAGTGCGGGAGCGAGACTTACGCTTTTCGAAACAAAGAGGGTCAACGTCGGCAGGCAGGCGACGGAGTGCCAGTCAGGCACAGAACATGATGCAGACTTGTATTTCTTGAACGTATTTTTAGAAGAACGATTGTTAAGAAGAAAAAGAAACATTCTTCCTTGACTTTAGACATAAGTGGAAGTAACTGGAAGACGGTGGTGAACGTGGGACACCTTTAGAATTGTACGCCGATCCTTCGGGAAAGATTGGCATAAGAGGAATCTTCTCCTGAACGTTCCGATTAAAGCGAGGAGAAGGATAAAACTTCGGAACAGCACTGGAAGCCGGATTGAGAGAGTCAAAACGGTTGTCAACATACTGGAGAACTGTCTTAAGACTTTTAAACCATTAAGGCACAAATATCAGATAACAAAGACGGAGGTTCAGCCATCGAATCATAATATACGGAGGCCAACTTGATCGTGGCCGGCTTCGAGATGAGGCATGGCAGCGGGACAAAATCATCAATGGAGGAGGGATCATGGTCCACTCGTAGCGCCATCATTGGATGGAGCACATAACACATTGAGCTATCGCACGAAGCATGAAACAATATCTGAAGCACAGAATGGATCCAAACTGAAGAAAACACAGGAATAAACGTAAAAACGTTGCAATGGACACAACCAACAGCTGCGAATCCTGAAAACAAAAATGGCCGCTATTCATCACATTGCTGCTCCAGGGAGATAAGAAACCGGCTATCATTGGGTATGCTGGTGTGGTGGAGACTTTTATTTTTATATTAGGAATTTTCGTCTTAAGCAGACAATAAAACAATAACGCAAAAATTTTATTGGGGACAGTATTCAGGACAAAAACATGCAAGCGTTCATTTTGAATTTCGCGCTACTGGTGGCTGTCGGGCGGGATGGTGTTGCCGCCTCTTTGTGTTCAATTCCCTAGAGCTGTTCTAAGCCATTCAAACTTTCTCTTCTGTATGTCGGACACAACTTCCTGGGAATAGCAGCAGGAACCTGTTCCTGAATATAGAACTCTAACATGTTATCATCTTTGTTGCTATAGTGGAAAGACACCGATGAAATGCTAATAAAATGCTACCCTTAATGCTGTGGCCCTTTCTGGGGATCAAAATAGGCTATGGTCGCAGTGTATGTGATGACCAAAACGAAAATAAGGCTTTATGTGTAGCCACCATATATAAAGTATTTCAGAATAGAATTTAAAATTATTACACCTTGGGGATCAAAATAGGCTAGTGTAGTATCAAAAAGGCTCTATATGGTCGCTCTACATAGCCACCATATATGAATTATTTTAGAATAGAATTTAAAATTATTGCACCATGGGGATCAAAATAGGCTAGTGTAGTGTCAAAAAGGCTCCATATGGTCGCTCTACATAGCCACCATATATGAATTATTTTAGGATAGAATTTAAAATTATTACAACTAAATCAAATGTATAAACACTTTTTAGTTATGGCAGCAAAATTTCGGTTTTACTACCTAGCATAAAATTGGCGTTAATAAATTCACTTTTTCACACAAGTATGGTACACTCTTACAAAAGTTATCTGAATAGTACACTGAAATTAAACTGTACACAACAAAACTTACAATATGTCCAAGATTTTATTTACGCTTCAATTCAATAGCAGTGTAGCTCAAATGTAATACTTTTATTCTATTTACAAGGGATTAAAAAGCACCATCTACGTCACGCAAAGTGAATACCATTGGAATTAAAAGCGTGCAGCAATCTGAAATGGAGACAATATAAATACTTTAAGCTCTTTACGCTTAAAAATGTTTAAAGAAAATAATTAATTAGCACTTACGATAGAAAATCATCAACATCCATTGTCCTAGCTCGCTTTTTATCAAAATCCCCACTGGTTAAGATGTCTTGAACTTTTGTTTTAATATCAAACATCTCCGGAATAGGCTGTAAGAAAACGACAATTTTAACTTGATTAAAATTAGTTTTTGCTATCCTAAAATACTTACCTCTAGTATGTGCAAAAATCGTTTTCGATTTGCTTTTCTACCCGATTTTTTAAACCCCTTAAAAGTTTAAAACACCTACAACACTTGCAATGCAATGACGTTAGCCTATCTGCCACTTGGTGCGCAACAATCGTTGCCTCCAACAACCCAGCGCCAGGCCAACAATGACACTTCGTTTTCCGGAACCCACAACTCGACATTACCAGGGTTCGGCGAAGAGAGCAGGCTGGGCGGGTTCTACTAGAGCAAAGTATTTTAGGATAGTAAAAACTAATTTAATCAAGTTAAAATTGTCGTTTCTCACTATCTGTAAAACACTAACCTCTAGTATGTGCTGAATTTGTCCAATAGGCCGGTGGGACAGCACGAACCCTGCTAACTCTTGTTGCATTGCACTCTACACCAATAATACGGTACACATCACACTTTAAACACTGTCAGCAAAGAACCTTTACCCACCCATCTCAGCACTTGTCTCGGGTAAGGTCCTCAGCCATGGACTGCAATCCACCACTGGCATTGCCGCAGGGCAACTGTCCATCTTTCCACTGTGTACAAGGTGCATATCCAGAGTCGGACTGGGTAGCAAAGGGCGCCTGTGCCATTTACAAAAATGATGGGGGAGGGGCGCCACGCATTTTACCGGGAATTCAAGTCTGGTGGGTCTAGAGAGCGCTCAGGGTCCCCAAGCGTTGTGCAGGGAAGAGCCTGGGAGCCTTTGCGTATTTTGATATTCTACTGGCTTTGAAGTGCGTCAGCACATGTATTGCCGTATATTTCAAGGAAGGGCTGTTTCTTTTTGGGGGGGAAGAAGGGTTTAACAAAAGAGTTGAACATGCAAGTAAGGGAAAGGAGAAAGAGACAAGGGGATTTCTGCCTGAAGGGAAGCGCAACAGCGAAAAAGATT
>JAHWFP010108732.1:81771-92858 GCA_023313725.1 Lithobius niger | reverse complement strand
TGTTGATTTATTGTTCTTTATTCTTTATTATTTTTCTGGTTTTCCTTTATTGATGTAATTGTTTTTCGGTTAAGGTTGTTTAAATTTGGCGGTGTTTATATGTGCGGCTGGTGTGGCTTGCTGGAGCGGCTGGTGCGGCGAAAAACGTAACAATTGAGTAAAGGAAAAAGGAGTGTGCAGTGCCGCCGCTAGAAGCATTAGTGAGTGATACCGGTGGAGTGAAAAACTGAAAGTTGGTGTGGTGTGCGTTCGTTGCCGTGATGGTTGTCTTGACGTGAAAGTGGCTGGTCAATAAAGTTGGTTTTCGGGAGTTGGCGCTGTCCTACGATGTTGGTTTAATTAATAACCATTTTTTCCTAACTATATCCTTTTAGAAGCCAGAAGGAAGGTGTCTAGGAGCGACGTTAATGCTATCCCGGCAAGAAACTTGAGGAGTCAAGCAGGAGATAAACGACGTCATGAGCTTCAGCCTCTAAAAATTTCAACGAATTCATTCAAAAAAAAGATGTATCACGCTGTCCGAGTCGACTACTTCTTATCTTGGCCTTCTCCAGCTGATGAACCGGGGATACCGTGAGTACTTAAAACGTTAAGCCTCGTGAACTTAAAATTAAGTTTTCGTGAGGAAAGTTGGAAGCATTTCTGCGCTTTTGACTGTTAGTCATTTGATGACATTTTAATGCCACCACACCGCCAGTTAGGGTTTTTGTTTCATTTTTGTGTATTCTTATGTGCATGTACTTGGCATAGGGGAAACGGGAGTGTGAATATCCCACTTTTGAAGCCTTTTGTATGAACACTGGTTGGGGGTAGCCAGTATTCAAAATGACGACTGCCTTCTTTCTATGATTTGGGAAAAGGGGCAAGTCGGATGCAAAATCATTCTTTGGATAATGTACGAAATGGTTGCAAGCAAACTTTCTTTGCCAGAGCAGGGGGCTAATGACGTTGGGTCTTAGGCTTTTTGAGTCTCAAGCTGAAATTAAGTGGTTTTTCGCGTTTCGTTAAAACACTCCTCGTAGGCCTAATTGAAAGCTGGAATAATGAGTCATTAAGGTGATATATGTGAAGATTGATTGGCAAGGGTTAACCATGAAATTTATTTATTAGTGTATGTTGCGTGGGTCACAAATAGTCCTCTGGTGATTTGATTAATGAATTTAGACATTGGTGCATAAATTCCTAGGTGAAGATATTACTAAAGCTATTATATTAGTTTGTTAAAGGAATGATATTATTTATTTAGTTAACCTGCCAAGAGTTGTTATAAATCTAACGTGGCTTAAAGCCATAATTTATTGTAGAAATGCCTCTATTTACAAATAAACGTGCTAACGAATAAAAACAGGCTTTTCTGGTTTTAAGAATTGCACAGAATTGGTTTTTCTTTTCCCTGGGACAAAATTAATTCCATCACGAGTTTTACCTGGCAAGCAGTGAAATTTAACTGGAAAGGAATATTAATGGGTGAATGGGTGTGTTGATTTGATACCCTTCTTAAAGGAAACCATTCCAAAGCCAGTTGTGTTGGTAATTGACAACGGGTCAATCATTTAATGGTTGTCAAATCTATAAAAAAAAGGTTTCAAATGGTCAATCAAACTTATGAAAATACTCACAATAAGGATACGCAAACCAAAAAATTTTGTAATAGTCAGTAACAGCCGAATTTTCGGTGGTATTACAAAATTCGCGTGTCATTGACTATTACAAAATTTTTTGGTTTAGCGTATCCTTATTGTGAGTATTTTCCCTAAAACCAAAGTAAAACGGCCGCGATGTCGATCTATAAAACTTATGAATGTGCAGGGGAATGTTCGGATAGGAAATTTTAATTTCCCATCTGACGGAAAAGCGATATTCAAATAAGTTCATTAGAGCAGATGGAAGTTCTACATGCAATTCTCTGAACTTTAGCCTGAAAAACCCAGCCAGCAAATAGCAGTCGAAAATTCGCTGATTTTGAAGAAAATTTGATTATTTTGGTGCTGGGTTATTGCACTGTGAGTATTATTGATAGCAATGTTCTCTGAGAAAAATTCTTCACCAAAGTTATTAGCAAGTGTATTTGTGCAAAGGCTCGCAACATTTTCTGTAACAGAAAAAATGCTACTATCTCTTCAGGCTAAACTAAAATTTTCTCATAATATTTGACAACTGCATTTAAATACAAACGAAAAAAAAAGGAGTCTAGGAAGGAATTTAGACCACATAGTTCAGAAGGAACTTTTTGAGTGTGGGTTGGGTTGTCCTGGAGGAGGTTACATTGAAGGAAGGGCCAAGAATAATTGCAAGAAAAAGGAGGTCCAACCCTGAATTTTGTCCAGGGCCCCAAGTCACCTTAATTAGGCCTTGCCACACTGCGAAATTAACAGCTTAGGCCACAGAAATTATCAGTCTCTTAAAAAAAAAGAGTCACCCGGGGAACAGGCCTTTTTTTAATTTTATTTTTTATTTCTGTTTGGAATTTAGTGACCTAGTACCTAATATTGTTTTCTTTCTGTTCATATTGTGGTAGTAAATTTCTAAACCATTTTAAACTAAAACTTACCTAATGCTTGCTGGATACCATATGTGCAAGAAAGCTCACCCGTCTTAAAAATTTCAACCAAGAAACTTTTGCGGGTCACTTTTTTAATTTATCTCAAAAAAGTCACAAGCCAAGCCCTGAGAGCTGATGATTTTTTATTTGTGGTCTTATGATAGGCTACTACTGCGTAAGAATGGGCTAGTTACTCTTGCATATGACTACATGCTTACTTTTCCTCCAGGAGTGTATAAATGCTTCTCCAGGTACTCAATAATGTTTGCCAAGACATTGCCTTGCATGGAGCCTTGACTTTTATCCAATGTTTTCTAAAAGAGACAAAAACAATTACGATGTCATTTTAACAAAACATCTGCGTGCATATCTGCATATCTCTACTTTGATATCAAATTCAAAGAGTAACAGACATTTGAGGAGATTGATATCTTTAGCGATTCAAGAGCACTATAAAAACAACTGCAAACTCATGAATCTTCAAGGTCCATCTGGTTCAAATATTAGCTATCTTGTGAACAGAGAGTTTGGAACGATGCTGCACTACAGGTAGACTGATAGGCCTTGGCAGTACAGGAGGCTACACAGAGCGTCGTTTTTGAAAACCACACAACAATAGGAGTGTAGTAAGAGTGAGGACTGTACATTGATGTGCCTGATGAAGACAGAGGTTGTGTATATGCTGTTGAAAATAACAAGATGTCTGCAGGTATCTGAGGTTGGTATTGAAAGCAAATATATCTAATTTTTGAAATATGAGTGTTAATAGTGATTGTCGTTTTGCATGTGCCTGCATAATTCATTTTAAATCATTTTTTTTTAAATCAACAAACGAATAAGAATCACACTTACTGTGAAACAGTGAGAAAATTTGTCCCGTGCAGAAGAAAAGTCTCCAGTTTTGAGTAATAACATAGCCCATGACATCCACACCCCGGATGCATCCAATCCACTCTTGGTAGTTACTTCAAGAGCAAGATACCATCTTTCCTCATCAAGCAATTTGTCTCTTAGCTTCCTACAGAAACAAAAGGTCAACTTTTACAACAGAAGCCCGCAATCATTCAATTACAAAATATACTTAAGCGGTTATGATAAAGTTAGAATTGGTATAAAGATCAAAGACGCATGTACTGAAAACACGAGGTTTTAACCTCTAAAAATAGTTTTTACTTAGCCTAAAATACTTACCTGTATTTTATATATGCTTTACAATATTGGAAATGCTACCCGTCCCAAACATGAATTTAATGCACTCTGGGTCCTTGCAACGGCGCTCCCTGGGGCCCGTGTCCACCGCTAGGTGGCGCCCCATTCCCGCTACTCCACACAGTTTGTCTCCCCGTAAACGGTTCGACGCGGGAGGAGGGTGGGTTCCCACAGGTAAGTATTTTAGGCTAAGTAAAAACTATTTTTAGAGGTTAAAACCTCGTTTTTACTACTAGCCTAAAATACTTACCTGTATTTTATATATGCTGACTTTGTCCTACTTGAACGAAGGCGTCGAACCCGCGCCATTGCAAGTCCCCAGTAGCCCTACAAAATCAATCTGTCTAGCAGGTCTACCATCGAGCACTTTCTATGTCTACAATTACTAGTCTAAACCCCTTACCTCACTTCCTCTTTACCAGCTTACCAGCTGCCATGAACCTGATGTCTCTGCGGGTTGCCATCGACATCACTACTTCCCTTAAGTAATGGGCCACGAAAGTGTTTCGTCCCTTCCATCTGGCAGCGTCTAGGATTTCGCCCAACGGTGTCCCTGCTGCGAAGGCCCATGATGTCGCCATCGCTCTGACTTCGTGGGCATTGGTCCTGCTTGTAGCCGGCCTCCCATCCTGTTGATGGCTCTCTTCGATCACCCTGCAAATCCACCTAGCAACCGTGGATGACGTCGCCGGTTCCCTTGTGAGATCCTCACCTCCGGCTGACAACTTCACGAACAGTGGGGTCCATCCCCTGGTGTTCCGAAGGCCTTTCTCCTCCACCACTGGCTTAGTCCTAGCCAGGTAGAACTTCAACGCCCTGACCGGGCAATGAAGGCGATCCGGGCATCCCGCCTCCAGTAGAGGCGCCAACGCGTTTACAACCAACGGCGTCGGCGCTTCCTCAGGTGTTGAGTTCTTTGCTCGGAATTCTGCGTGTGTAAGTAGCGTGATTCGAGTCCAATTTGGCGACGCACGCAGAAAATCTCGGTCCCTGGCCAGCGCGGCCAGCTCGCCCTGCCTAGCCGCCGACGCCAGTGCCAGAAGGAACACTGCTATCCTGGAGAGATTCTCCCAAGACGCTTCATTCAGGGGCTCCTAGGGCGCCCCAGCGAGGTTGTGGAGCACCTCCGTGAGGTCCCAACTCGGGTAGAGCTTTCTAGTCCTTGGCCGGAGCACACTGAAGGATTGGATGATCCTGGCCACGCTCGCACTTTCCGTCACGTCGCTTTTCCCTGCCAGCGCCAGGACCGAGTTAATAGCTGCCCTATACCCCTTGATGGTGCTAGGGGCCAGTCCCTGAGCAAACAAGGAGTTCAGGAATTCACATACTTGTTGAGGCAACGGATCCAAACTTCTCACTTGATGGGATTTACACCAGTCAACCCATCCCCGCCATTTACCCTCGTAAATTGTTTGAGACGATTGACGAATGTTCTCCACCATAACTTCCGCCGTGCTTCGTGAGAATCCACTCGACGTCAGCATACCCTTCACAACCTCCACGCGTGAAGGTGTAGGATTGCCGGGTTGTGGTGGAGCGTCGTCCCCGCGTGCTGCGAGAGGATGTCTGCTCGTCGAGGCAGCTCGATCGGGTCTCTCTTCTTCATTTTCCACAGTTCCACGAACCACGGGGAGGCCTCCCACCACGGGGCTATGAGAATGAAGGACCCCGTCGACTCTTTCGCTTTGGTCAACACTTTCTGGATCAGCCTGAAGGGTGGGAACAGATACCCGAACACGTTGTTCCACTCCAAACTCAGTCCATCCGTCGCCATCGCCCGACTGTCCGGATACGGGGAGGCAAAGAGTGGTAGTTGTGTATTCGCACGTGTCGCGAAGAAGTCCACCGTCGGAGTTCCCCACTCTTGGAATATCTGATGGCACACCTCCGGGTGGAGGCGCCATTCCGTCGTGGGTACCCTGCCTACCCTGGAGAGCTCGTCTGCCAACACGTTCATGCTGCCCGCGATATGTCGTGGGGCCAACATGATGTTGAACTCCTCGCAGAGCGTGAAGATCCTGTGCACTTCCACGAACAGTGATCCCGACTTCGTCCCACCTCCCCTCCGTAGGTAGGACACCGCCGCTGTGTTGTCCGACAGGACTGTCACAGAAGAATCCCGGAGTCTGTGTGCCCACACTAGTAGACTGTTCCACACGGCACGTAGCTCCAGCACATTGATGTGAAGGTTGCACTCCTCTGGCAACCACAGGCCCGCCGCCTGTTCTTCCCCCACGGTCGCACCCCACCCCGAGGAGGATGCGTCCGTGATCAGAAGCCAGTCCGACGCTGGCGTGTGAATCGGTACCCCTTCCTGCAGATTGCGGGCCTCCGTCCACCACGTTATCGCCTCTACAGGAGCTCTGTCCAGGGAAATGATGTCCTCCCATGAGACCCTCGGTACCCATTCCAATTTTCGCAGCCAGTGCAGCGGGCGTACTCTCCACGAACCTCTTGGGACTAGAGACGCGCACGAGTCCATTCTGCCGATCGTCCTGGACAACTCCCGCGCGGAAATCTGCCGTAGCTGCAGGAGGCTCTCCGCTGCTGCCGCCACCTGGTGTACCCTGTCCTCGGACGGTCGTATGGAGAAATCCCTCGTGTCGAACCAAGCCCCCAGGAACTCGAAGCACTGTTCCGGGACCAAACAGGATTTCTTCACATTCACACCCAGGCCTAACATCGTCATAAGCCGCACACACCTTGTTGTGTCCCGGGACAACGCGGCTGCGTCTTGGTTCCTCAGGCACCAGTCGTCCAGGTATGCATGAGCGTAGATCAACGCCCGATGAAGTATCGCGAGCACTGGCTTCATCAGCACTGTAAAAACGTGAGGGGCTGAGCACAATCCGAAGGGAAGGACCACAAATTGGTAGACCTTCCCTCGGCACACTAATCGGAACAGGTGATGAACACTCTTGTGTAGCGGCACATGTAGATAGGCATCCTCTAAATCGATTGATGTCGAGAAGTCCCCCGGCTGAAATGCCTCCCTGATGGACTCCAACGTCTCCATCTTGAAGTGTTCTGTTGTGATGAACCTGTTGAGGTGGCGCAGGTTGAAAATTAACCGCATCCCCCCGTTCCTCTTCGGTATCACCCTCGCCGGGCTGAAGAACCCCAATGTGTCCCTCGGAGCCACCACCAACGCTCCTTTCTCCACAAGCGACATCACTTCCGCCACTAATTCTGGTGGCTCGGGCCTCCGGAGTAACCAGTGTGGCGGGTCTCTTCTTAGTGGTGGCACCGAAGTAAAGTTTGGGATATAACCCCACTTTACGACGGCCACCACAAATGGATCCGCCGTGATGCGTTCCCATGCGTCGCAATGGCGCGATATCCTGCCCCCTACCCGTCCCCGTGGGGGGGGCTGAGGAGATTGCGCCAGAACCGAGTCAATGTCCAGAAGTTGGGGGCCTACGACCTCCCCCGCGGTTTCGGGGGAAGACACCCCTCCCTGTGTGTCCTCGGCCTCTAGGTGGTTTACCAGTCCCAGTCTGGCTTTGTGCTTGTCCGCCTGCACTCTGACCCATCTTCGATTGGCCCTGGCCTCCAGGGTGGTGGGTTTCCCGAAAAGGCTGCCTGTTTCCTCCCGCTCCTCTATGGGCTGCTCTACTCCTACCATGAGAAACAGGTGCCTTAACCTTCTCCCTAAGCTCCGGAGCCACTGTGAGGAGTTGTCCGTTGAACAGCCAACGGGACCTATGTATCGGGAGCAACCGTAAGTCCTTGAGCGCATCCTTACACACACCCGCCGGAGCACTTGCAAGATAGGCATCCCTCCTATGCAGCACCGAGTTGAACAGCGCCCGAGTTCCCCAGTTAATGGCGTCCGTGTGGAACTCGGAACCCTTACGCATAAGTTTAATCGCCTCGTCGATGGCCACCAGGTCTCTGTCTTCGGGGTCCGACGCGAGGTACTCCTTCAACTTGGCTGTCGCCGCCGCGTAGGCCATGTCCGACGTGGAATTCGCGCGCAGACTCGCCCGAATCACCCTTTCATCCTCTTCGAATTGTGCGGGCGCCACACGAATCCACTGTGGGCGCTGTAGATTTGAGCCCATGTCCATCCTTGCCTCCGCCGCCACGTACTCGGTGGTC
The DNA here is from genome assembly GCA_023313725.1 of Lithobius niger. Lineage (NCBI taxonomy): Eukaryota > Metazoa > Arthropoda > Chilopoda > Lithobiomorpha > Lithobiidae > Lithobius > Lithobius niger. The sequence goes on along the minus strand of JAHWFP010108732.1, from coordinate 85,006 downwards.
TCCTCGTACGTACGGTAGCGTGTCGCTCTTGGCGCACCTGCGTTCCCCGCCGAGAAAAAGAAGGTCCCCTTCGTCAGATCCGGTGGGGGGGGAGGGTTGACGGCTGATAGCACCTTCCCCGCGTCCCGTAACGTGCCCCCGTTCACGAGCAATTGGTGAAACAGTACTTGGGATTGCGGAAGATTATTCTGTTGTTTAACAGTTCTGTCCATGTTTGCGAATGACGTCGCCGGTGGTTCCCCTTCTGCAATTACCGGAACCACTACCCGGGGGCAAAATAGGCTTGGTAAGGATCCATAGACTTCCTCCACCAGCCACTTCCACTCTATTGTTTCCTGGGCGTTGGCTGAGCCGTCCGCACTGGGGTCCAGGTCCCCGTACGGAGCCTGGCTGTCATCCGTGGGTATAAGCACAGGGGCGAGCGGCACGTGGAACACCGCCCCTTCCCCTCCCCGGTTGGCTTGGTCCTCCGGCGGTAGCACAACGCCGGCGCTCGCATTCACCGAGCTCTCCGTTGCACTCTGCTGCCTCGCGTCGCTGCCCTGTGGCGCCGCTGGCGAAAAAACTGCGTCCTGTCCGCCTCCCTGTAGCGACAGTGGGGGCGGGGGAGGGGGGGGGGCGGCATCGCGGGCAAATTCCACCCGGTACCGTGCTGCGGTGTCGATGTGTGTCCCGGACCCACCTGTCCGCTCCAGCCTGCGTACCCAGGCCAGGACCACTGTCCGCCGTGATGTGACCACCGACTGTCCCACTGCGTACTATAGTCCACATAGGTGTAGTTCTCCGCTGTGTCCGACCGTGTCCCGGACCGTCTCTGTACCGGTTGGCCCTGTCCGGAACACGTTTCCGCTGTCCCGGACTGGGAGCGGGTCCAAGGCGGCCCGCCGCCCTGTCCCCCTGCGTCCGCCCGTCCTTGCGGGTCGGCTCTATCCGGTTCCATCCCGGAGCTTGTCCGGGACGGTCCCAGCGGCATTTGGGAGGGGGGCCGCGGTGCGTTGCCCGCGGCCTCCGCACCCATGCCGAGTACTGTATCCAACAATCTCCTCCTTTTCGGTGATGATTCATCGACATCACAACCAACACTTACGGTAGTCCGTGGCGGCGACCCCGGCGGCGTGAATGAACGTTGGCGGGCACTGGACTGTCCTCCCGTGTTCATGGTAGCTCCCACCGGTAATTTTGGCGACTCCTTCGTCCCAAAATAACTTTCGAAAGTTTCCAAAATACCTTTTTGGGTTTCGAGGGCACGCCGACGTTCGGCCTCCTCCGACTCCATCTTACGTGTCGATTCTAGCGCTGCCATCTGCTCGGACACCATACGCGCCACCATGTTAGCCAAGCTCACTTCCTGTCCGGGCGCGTCGCCTGTCCCGGGCAGCCGCCTAACAAAGGACGTGTCCGCGACCTGTCCGATGGTCGCCACCGTTTCGTCCACGTTTTCCGAACCACAAGAGTCCACTTCATTCACCAAAAATTGATCTGGGTCGATAAGTGCACGATTGTTCGCCGCCTGTTTTGCCAACTCACGTTCTTTTCGTCGCAAATCCTGCCGACGGTCCGAATCGGCCCACGTAGCTTCGATGGCCGCCACGATCTTCGGGTCCGTTGTGTTACACCATTCAGCACATTTGAAAGAACCAAAGTTACAAACCCTGCATCTGCGACACCGTGGGTGGGGATCACGATGATAAAGCTTGTTCGAACATTTACCCGACGCATTCCCAGGGCAGATCGCCCGTTTTTTGGGGTTATTGATGACTTCCATGTTACAGAAACGTAGTAGCTGCGACCGATCTTGATCGCGTCCCAAACAAAACTGTGTGGAGTAGCGGGAATGGGGCGCCACCTAGCGGTGGACACGGGCCCCAGGGAGCGCCGTTGCAAGGACCCAGAGTGCATTAAATTCATGTTTGGGACGGGTAGCATTTCCAATATTGTAAAGCATATATAAAATACAGGTAAGTATTTTAGGCTAGTAGTAAAAATGGTTATTTGACAAAACAGGGTTTTACCCCTAAAATAGTTTTTACTGCTAGCCTAAAATACTTACCTGTATTTTATATGCTTTACAATTATTTTGGAAATGCTACCCGTCCCAAACATGAAAATCTACTCTCTAGGTCCTTGCAGAGGCGCTCCACTGGGGCCCAGACCGCCGCTAGGCGGCGCCCCATTCCCGCACCACCTCACAGTTTGTTTTGGGACGCGACTGGCAACAGTCGCATTGTCTACATTTCTTAAACATGGATTCATCCAAACAACCTAAAAAGCGATCGTCCTGCCCGGGAAAGAGTGGTAAACGATGTGGGAGGCAGCTTAACCCAAAGGATCCGCATCTTTTGTGCAGAAGGTGTAGGTTCTGTGACTTTGTTGTGTGCAAATGTGCTGAGGCCTGTTCCACGTTGGACGCTAAAATCGTGACGGCCATCTTGGCTACCTGGGCGGACTCGGATCGACGTGAATTTTTGAGAAGAAAGGCGAGGGAGAAGGCCTTACTCGAGGGAACTTCGTCCGGGACTCTGGATCTCGATATTCTAATGGAGTCTGGGGACGAATCGGTGTTTTCTGTGGACCGTTTACCGATTGGCGCGGACGCTTCCTTTGTTCCTCCCGTGTCCGGCGGACAGGGCGGACAAGCGGCGGACTTGGCCGGCATCGTGGCGGCAGTTGTGGCGGCGGAAATGGAGAAACGGGACGCAGCGAAACGGGCGGATAAAATTGCGAAAGAGAAGAAGAGGGCCCTCGAAACCACGCAAGGCATTTTGAAGCAGTTCGAGGACTATTTCGGCACCAAGGAAGCACCGAGAATTCCAGTGGCGTTGGTGCCGAGGGGAGTGGCCCGGTCGGCGGCGGACACCGACGGACAGGCATCGCTCACTCCCCCGGGATCCCCGAGCGGCCGCAGCTGCAGGTTAGTCAATTGTGCCGATGTCGATGATCAATCGCCTAAACGTAGGCGCGTTTGTGTAGTGCAAAATGTGAGCGGGGATACGGAGTCACAGGGCTTGCCCCTGCGGGCTTCTGTCCCATCGCTGTCGGGACCGTCCCGGGCACAGACCGGGATGGAATCGACTTCGGACACGAACGGACACGAGCAGTCCGCCCTACCGGGATCGGACAGCGCGCTGTCCGGACCGGCCGCGCAGGGCCAGTGGTTGTCCGGAGCGGACACGGGGCGGTCCGGACCCTCGGGAGAATGGACCGGACAGGGCCCGGAGAATCGGCGCGCCCCCCC